>JANAVB010041416.1:6845565-7145069 GCA_029216955.1 Iris pallida | reverse complement strand
AAAGAAACCACTAATATCATAATAGTCCACAAATAAATAGTGGAACAAAATAAAAGAATGATCAATGTAAATATACAATTGTATAAAGTAATCTCATTATTTGCAAGATCTATATGATATCAAGTTCATGCTTTGAATCAATTACCTTATCATGCTAGATGATACCCTTTAGAAACATGAAGGTAAAGGAGGAAAAATACTTGAGAAGGAGAAATTCAGTCGACTTGAATGCTCCCCTCAAAGTACTACCAAAGTAGATAAAAATCATGAATTTTGGATAAGTCCTCAAAAAGGAGCCAAATCAATTAAGCATAAAAGAAAAGCCAAATCAACGAAAGCATAATATTCATCAAGATAAGATCTGAAAGTTAATATTAGCAAGAGACATATTTAACCCATATGAAAGAGAAGATAAGATAATAAGGACAATTACATACACTCTCAAACCCTTCAAAATAAAATATCATGACCTCAACAATAGGATATGAAATAGAAGAAAATATAGGTCCATGATGAACTAGGTATACGAATATTAAAGGGTAAATAAATTGAATCAATTGATTTGCTCCCCCTCAAATATGCGTATATAGTTCCAAAGCACTTATAGCATAAAATATATAACTAAAAGATTTGGGGGTAAATCAACTATGGATTTATCTCCTTGCACAATGCATATAAGGCTACAACATCGTCATAAGACGAATAATATCATCTTTAGTCAAGAGAGATATCCAATAATAGCCACTAAAGATGAGAAATCAAAAGTATTCCAATTTAGCACGTATAATCAAAAGATGGCATAAATTAATCTATATATAAGGATTCATATTTAAATATGATAGATCAATGTATGTTATCCTTTGAGAAAAAGTCATCATGAAAAAGAATAAAGTCAATTAGAACAATCATGATGATATACAGAATATAGCTCAAAAATAAAATAAAATTTAAAACTCAACCATCATGTCCATGATTATCTAATTAAGAAAGAATCAACCAATTTATTACCTTACATGGACTAGGTATGTTTCACCATATATGTACCCATCAACGGGTCCAACCCTTGCTAATGGTAAATAATAAACCATAAAGTTCAAATAGCAAAGGCCATATGCAATCCATGAGTAGTCAAAGTAGAGTATAAATTAGTTTGATAATCACATAACTAGTAATTAAGAACTACTTAATCATTAGGATCATTCATAAAGTAAACAATGAATAAACATGATCCAATGATAAATCTTATCAAGAGAAAAATCAAAATCCATATTTATAAAGAATCTTACCAATTGTAGAATATAGAAAGAGTCATTCTCATTTAAATGATTGCAAACATAATCAAGAAGAGATGTAAATGATAAATATAAAATCATGACCAAAAAGTGAGAGAAATTTAAGAGAGACTTGCTAATGACTAGTTAGGGACATAAGTTAAAACAGGAATCACAAACCTCTAAGAAAAACAAGATCTAATAAAGAATTGTAAAACTAGTTTTAGAGATCAGCATATCACAAATCGTTTTGTAAACTAGCATATCATATATAGATTGAGATATAGGAATATAGCTAGATGTGTGAAAGTGAGCCAAAATTATATAGCTTAATAATATATCACAAATAAGCAACTATATAATCCAAATAAGATTAATGAGAGAGCCATTAACAAGATAAATGTGCTCATTAATTCTTAAGTCATAACACAAAAAAATATGCTTGCTCAAGCATAGAGTTCACAATTAAGGGAATACATTTTGAATGATCAAATAATTTAGAGACTCTTTACTAAGCAAGGATAAGAGCATAAGATGATAAATAAATGATTAGACTCTTATCAAGTAAAGGACAAAAGAGATGTTCATGAAAACACAATAAAATAAATCTCTTTGCCAAGTTGAGATTAACCCAAGTAATGAAATGATAGATCAATCTAGAGAATGCAAAATACTATAGTCACATTAAAATAAGTGTATCTCTAGAAGTGGAAAAATCTCAACACAAAAGCTCAAACCATAGTAGCTAAAGTCATGAGAAATATGATGTAACAATTACGTATTCTCATGTGCTACAAAACATCATTGGGCAACAATAATTCAAAAAGAAGCATAACCAAGGAATGAGCAAAGAAGATATTAAGATCAAGAAAGCTAAATGTGCAAAAGATAGAAAATCATTTCGAAAAGCTGTCATAGTGCACTATAGAAATATATAGATGATATAGATTTAAAATGTGCACTAAAAACGGAGGTTAATATGAAAAACAAGACAAAGCACAAACCTTGTGATTCTTAAAAGAACTTCCATAAATAGTCAAGTGCATACATAACAAATATTTTCTCTCACCATCCCAACTTAATGATATAAAACAAATGAATATCAAAAGCTAGGAATCTTTATATATATAAAACTATATATATCACGAATAGGCATACATGAACAGATCAAAATCCATTAAGAACATGTATATAAAGTCAACCAAAAAGCTAAAAAGACATCATTAAAGAAAGCTTTAAGGAAGAAGCATATTGATTCAAAAGAGATACACAAATTTGATCAAAAGAATCAATAGCTAGAGTATGAGTTAAGCACGTTAGAAGTAACAAGTATGATAAAACTTTAGCTTAACTCATATGCCTACATAAAGGTATTTATACAAAAAAGATATCAATATAGAGATACATGAACTATAGTAAAATAAAATTTTAATGAATATAGTCATGTATCCTTAATGAATATTTGAGAAACCATCACAAATTCAAAAGCATGTATAAATAACTTTATTAGGCAAAGACATAATTGATTCTCAAGAAGATAATCAAGATAAAGTGTGAGATCAAGATGATATATTATGTAAGCACAAGATTAAAAGAAGTATAAGTATATACTTGTAATGACAAGAAGCTTGTGCTAAACATATATTCACAATACCGATTAAGATAATATGACATATTAAAAACAAACCGGCAAGAAGTAACTATTTCAAAACTTTAAAGACGGAGAGTTAAAAACATATTAACTCAAACAAAATCAAGCCTATGGACTAGAGTGATATGCATGCTTCATAATATAGAGATTAAGAATAAAAAAGCATGCATAAATCAAATGTGTCACTTAATAGAAAATGAGTGATAAACTACATAGTGTGAACTAATCATTTAAGCCGAGTAACTAGTCATGCTAGATAAAAGAATTAATAAGAAGATTAACTAAGCATGCTAGTATTATATCTCACATTGATTTATATAAAGGCAACTAAATATTCAATGTGAGCTAGTAGCAAGACATCAAAGAAACATGCTAGATTCTACAAAATAAATAATTTAAAGAGAATCGTTTAGCATGTTACCAAAGTGGCTCTAGTGGCCACACTTGTGTTGGTGCAATTGCTTAGAAGATGACCTTTGAGCTTTGCAACCACAACGCTCCTCGGTGCTATGTCCCGATACCAGAAGCTTCACCTACAATATTAGATGAAGACTTTGGTATCCAAAGAAACTTGGATCCACATTTATTAGCTTTAGGGACCCATAAGCACTTACTCTAGCATTGGTAGTGAAGGTCCTACGAATAGGCATGTAAAGCTCATGTGTCCAATGCGAGAGCAATAGAAGCATCTAATGCTAGTGTGTGCACATGTATCAGAATGAGCATGGTTATGAACATGACATACTAGAATGATGAATGTCTCTAGAGTGAGCATGCAGGATTTGGTCTAAGAATATATGTTCTAATATCAAATCATCATGCATACAAGTAAGAGAATCAAATTTAACATTTAAAGCATTATTCTCTTTTCAAATAAAACAATTCTAGAAATAAAATCATTATTTTGTTTCTTTAAAGAGTCAATAGAAGAATCATGCAAATGATTTAACTCATGAGTTTGCCTCTTAAGATTCTATTGATGAGGAAAGAGATTTGATTTTCAAAATTAAAGCCTCATTCAAACTCTTTAAAGAAACACAAGATGAGTTTTGAGAATCAAGTCTAGATAATAAAACATTGTTTTTATTTATCAAAAACTCATTTGCTTCTTCTAAATGAATAACCTTTTCAGAAAATTCTTCATTAGTAGTAGAATGAAGGTTGTCAAGAATCTCTAAGGATTGTTTAGCCATGGCTTTCCACTTAGAGCATTTCTTGCATTTAGAAGAAACATGATTGTCTATGCTACTAGAAGTAAAACCCTTTTTATCGGAGGAGGAGTAGGAAGAATACGATGCCATAGAAAAATAACAAGGATCTACTCTAAGGATGTTAAGCCTAACAATAGAGTCCTTGCTCTGATACCAATTGTAGGAACTAGAGGGGGGGTGAATAGGGTCAAGCTAACTAATCAAGCACTTAGCACAAGCTAATTGGCAATTTAAAAATATAAGGCAGAGAAGAAGCAAACACAATACCGACACCCGATATATCCTGGTATCCTCCTAAGAGGCAGTCCAGTCCCGAAACTCTCTCCGGCTTTAATCCACTATTTGAGCAAATAGTTACACACGATTTGGATCCGAAGAACTCGCCAACTTCTTACACAAGAGCTTTAATCCGAAGGGCTCTCCGACTTCAACCGAGAGTTTGGATACGAAGACTCCCCAACTTCAACCGAGAGTTTGGATACGAAGACTCTCCAACTTCAAACCTTTCACAATAGGTTTTGATCTCCTTATACAATAGGATGAAGATCTCACTTTTCAACTCAATAACTCTAACACAATTTGTGAATGGCAAATGAAAGCTTTGTAGAGTTGTTTGTGGATAGGCTTTGGTGGTTTAGAAATTTTTAGGCTCAAGCGTCATCCTTGAATGAAGGGGTTCAAGGCTATTTATAACCAAAGCATTGAAAAGAGCTCAAGGCAACTTTTCAGTCCACGAACCGACATACCGCCGGTATGATCCGGCATACCGTCGGTATACCGGTCTGGGATTGCAACGGCTCGAAATATAGCCATTGGGATCATTTAATGCTGAAAATCCGACCGTTGGAATTTCAACGTTACTGAATCGGTATACCGTCGGTATGATCCGGTATACCGTCGGTATGCCAATTTTGTGGACAGAAACTTTCTGTGAACAAAATCGGTATACCGCCGGTATGCACCGGTATACCGTCGGTATGCCGGTTTTCAGCCAAAAATGATCTTGGGCTAGTTTCTGCCCTAACTTTCGATTTTGCCATCCATTTCTTGTGTTTACAATAATTCCTAAGACTCATTACCGACTCCAGATAAACTTAGGCAGGTGCAGGCTTCTTCAGAGTCTTGGAATGATGATGGCATGGCTTGGCTTCTTCCTTTGATAGGTGCTGGCTTTTTCCCTTGGCGGCAGCTGTCCAAAGATGTCCAGTTTGTAAAAACTGAATACCTTTCGGGAGATTCGCCCCCGAACCCCCGACGAGGGGTGCTGCCCCCCTCGACCCACGTCCGCTGACCGGGCAGAGGAACCCCCGGTGCGTGGCTCCAGAGATGTCGTCGGGTGGTTCAGAAAAATCTTGTGGGATCCATCGTCTTTGGCCCACCATGATTTCTTCATTGCATATGTCCACATTGATCTTGCTTATTGCTTTTCTGTATGTACATGTTAGACGAACAAAGCAATATACATAGTAGCAACTATGATAGGTTTAATGCACATTAGGACAATGTGAGTCTAAGTATAACTAAGGTGATAGCATAAATATTAGTGATATCATAATGATTAAACTTAATTGAATGACCACAATTAAGACATAGTTTGATTTGGCAACCCGATTAATTTAAGATAGATAAGCTCATATACTAATATGTAAACCAATAGGCACATATCACCAAAGGTATAGTATAAGTAGAAATGCTATAGCGATAGTATGAAGATTAGTGATAATGAAATGCTAAACTTAACATATTAACCATATTCAAAACATGATACCATCATTGGGCCAACACGACCATCTTTACCCTAATCCACCACCACGTCTAACAGGCCAACCAAACACCACTCCCCCGGTCATCTCTGCTCGCCAAGACCAAAACTCTCGACGAAACAACCGTCTCCACCCTCACCACTCGGATCACACCAAAAATGAAAATAAATAAAAAACCTAAACTAACCTCGCCTGATCGCGTCACGAGCATACCGCCTCTTCTCTAATGCGCCGTCATTCTTTCCTCCACTACCAAGCACCACCACCGGGCTGTTTACCCTGCCTTCTCCACTGGCTGTGACCCACCACCGAGCCGCGTACATCGCCCGTGCCTAAGGAGCTCTACTGCCGTGCCCCACCTGCAACTCGAGCCGGGCTCCACAAGCCTACAAACGTCGTTGTCGCCACGCCAGCCAGCGCTATGCTTCATGCGTCACCGGCGCGCGTTAAACCCTGGCAGCCCCGCCCAGTGCGAACCCTCTAGTGAGCTCCTGAAACCCCTTCGACTTTTCCCCTCCGTATTATCCTCAATTTTTCTCTCACTTCCCTCTTCTAAGAATGGAAATGACCATCTCCCTCTCTGACTCGGTTACCTATTTGTTTTTGTTGTTGTTGTGTTGCTGTAGGTTCTCTCTCCTTTCTATAACAACGAGCAAATGGAGCAGAGAATGGTAGGATTTATATTATATGTTACTATTTTATGTAACCAAGAAGAGAATTAATGACTATTCATAGTATGTAGTATTAGTATACTAGTACATAATGTATATATGTATGCTTTATATTTTATATATATTTTTTTTATTAGTGTTATAAGTGTTGAAAGCATTAGCATTATTTAACTGTTATATAATATAATATATATATATATATATTATGTATTTATATATATATATATATATATATATATATAATATAATATATATAATTTATATATATATAAATATAAAAAAAATATTTTATATATATATATATAATATTTTTATATTATATATAATATATATATATAATATTATATATATATATATATATATATTTTAATATATATATATATATTTTTTTTTTATTTTTATAATTAGAAATATATATATATATATATATATATATATATATAAAAAAAATATATATATATATATATATAGATAATATATATATATATTATATATATATTGTAAAAAAAAATATATATATATATATTCTAAGCTAAGTTCCAATAATAGTAGTTGTTTTAATGAATTTAGATATATTTGGTTTTTTATTCAACCATTTTTATTATTTATGTGTTTCCTGAAAAAATATATTTATTAAAATAGTCTGGCAAAAAATAGGTTTCTGTCCTAAAAATGTTTCTAGATTTTCCATGTATTATCTAAAGATTTGCTAAAAATAGAGTTTTAAAAAACTAAATAATTTCTAAAGTTGTAATTATTATTAATGGATTCTATAACGTTTCCTAAACGGGTTTAAATATCTATCTACTAGATATGTTTTCTAAATAATTTATCTAAACACACTCACAGACCACACCACACAAACACACACCCCACACCACAACACACACACACACACACCATATATATATATATATATATAATATATATTATATATATATATATATAGATATTTATTAAAACATATATATATCTAAACATATATTATATTTATATATATATATATATATATATATATATATATCTATATATATATATATATATTAGATCTATATATATAAAATATATATAATATATATATATATATATATATATATATATATATATATAAAATATATATAAATATATAGGGATTAAAGGGGGTAATTTTTCCTTAGATCAAAATTTCCTCTTAGGTTAATTTTAATCGTGACTGATCGATTCATACTTCCTTTGTGAACTCGGACTCCTTCATGTCAACTCTAGCCAATTAGACGATCTGGCACAATGATAGTATCGGTTTCACCAGCTGAGGACCCAGACGAGTACATTTTTATTTATTTTTAGTATTGTTAATTACTATAATTGCTTTTAGTGATGTTATATTTGATTCTTGACACGTTCGTTACACACAAAATTAGTGACACAATTTATTTAGTCATGATATCATGTTTCATATTTTTGTCATGTTGCCATGATCATCATGCTTGTTTTACCGATTTCGTGACATATTGTCGTGACTAATCCACGTGTAGTAGTCGGGTGGAGAAGTATGTACTAAGTAGATATGTGATCAACCCCGTAGACTGTGCTTTACTTTATATTCATACAGTAGTATAGACCGTAAAGATGCAAATCCTATGTAGACCTTACGGTGTAGGTGGACCAGTGTCACGACCCGCACCCACTGTGAGGGTACGAATACGTAACGATGCCCAGCCTAACGCCGCAGTGTCGGTGGTAGAGCGCTGTCCTAGGTTACTATCTAACCAGCAACTCACGCAATTATAATGTACTCATCATGATCAACTCCGAATGGAGGACAAGTATAAGATATTGAACTCAATCACAGTCTAAGCACGATAAGATAAACACAGAGGAATTAAACTAAGAATAGAAGAACAACTACTAAAAAATAACAACTCTCTCAACAAATCTCAAATACTAAACACGTCTCAAAAACTTCTATAACAAGTTCAACATGGAAACAGATGCACAGTCTAATAAAACTAAATCCCGATCACTCCTGAGAGTGGGGCCAAG
Source organism: Iris pallida (assembly GCA_029216955.1). NCBI lineage: Eukaryota > Viridiplantae > Streptophyta > Magnoliopsida > Asparagales > Iridaceae > Iris > Iris pallida. Next base: position 7,136,480 of record JANAVB010041416.1, on the reverse strand, counting down.
GTAGTCATCCCGTCCAGGTCCATAATATGTAGGGCATGTGTCCTCAGGGCAATCATCTGTAAAATTTCAACAGGTCCAGTCAGGACAGGAACGAGTATAACTTATCAAGAAATCCCAATTAAATGACAGAGAACTATAAAGCAGTTATAAACAGTTTATTGATGAAATATGGCAGTTTGTATACAGGTGATGGTATAGAGGAACAGTAAGATACAAGAAAAGTAAAGTAACTAAAATAAGAGAAGAATGATGGCAATGAAGGTGTAAAATAAATCTAGCTGAACTAAGGTAACATAATAAGTCCAGATAGTAAATATAAACAAGTACAATCCAAGTAATCCAGACAAACATGAATCCGATACCAGGTGGTTCAAGTACAAGATGAGTCCGGTATAAGGTGAGTCCAATGGTGATCAAAGGTTCTAAGGTGAGTCCAGCCTATACTCTAACAGTGTGTTTTAAAATACCGGGATCGACATGTGAACGACTGTAGGTAATACGGCACTCACACACCTGGCTGGGTGTGAGATGGCTATCATTCTAGTATAATGCCAAGGGAGTGGTTCCAGTATTTAGGTATGTTCACATGCCTTCTAATATTTCCCGTCCAGCAAGTACAAGTGAATCCAGAAAACGACACGAGAAATCAGGATGAGTCCAGCCAAACATAATGATACCAGCAAAAGATTCAGAGTGATTCCGTAGGTGGTTCTAGTAGTGATTCCAGAAGGTGATGCCAGTAGTGGTTCCAGAAAATAGAGGCCAGACAGATGGTATGTGTGTCGCATACATGAATCCAGAAAATATCCATACGTGTTGTAAGAATCACATAAAACTATCTAGAACTGAAGTACAGTAATTGACAAGTAAATGAAAGAACTATCAGAGAATGTACTCGCTTGTTACTCTGAAAAGAGTAATGTAATATCAGATGTCTGCACCGGAGTCACAATATCCTAAAATAGAGCAGTAGGGTTATGACATGTTTAAAATAAGGTAAATAAAGTCTACGATAAAATCTACATAATTCTAAGTCAAATCTAGGTCAAAGTCAACTCTAAGTCAAATCTGGTCAACTGTCTAGGTCAAACTAGGTCCAAGTCAAACTTGGTCAACTCTGTGTCAACCCAAATCAACTACACTAGTCAAACTAGGTCAATCTAGAATCAATGTTGACTTTTGGTCATCTCCAGTCAATTCTGAACTATTGGGTCAAACCCTGGTCAACACTCTAGTCCATCAAGTCTCACTAGGCCTAGCCATGTCTATCATAGCAAGCACACATCATTTCAAGGCTATGCAAGCCAACAACACACATTCCACATGTGTATACATGTCATATACACACATGCCACATCATAGGAACCATAGGCTGTATGCCATATATATAGTCCACACATATTATACGTATAAATTAATATAAATGTCATACTTATATAAATATACATATTATACAAGAATATAGTTTATACATATATATATATATATATATATATATATATATATATATATATACATTTAGAGGGATAGGCATGTGTGTGTGTCAAATAGTGTAATAGGAAAATAGTGTTGTGTGTGACTAACATGTGTGCATGAATGAGTGACAGGGCTATAGGGTGTATTTGAGTAGTATACTATATAGTTCAATGTGTGGGTGTGCTTACATTGTGTTCAGTTAGGCATACATTACCTATCTAAAAGGGAAATTGGGAATGAATACAAATCCTTCTCTAATGATGAATAAAACAACTCAATGTCCAAGACTAACAGTAAACAAATTGACAGATCTCTAATGGATAGAACAAAATGGATGGGGCTGAACCAATGTGTATATGTGATTGAGTTCAATAAATAGGCAAGAATGGGACTGTAATTAAATGAAGGGAAAAGAACATGAAGTGGGCTGCACATATGGCTAAGGCTCATACTCTGAACTTAATGATTTGCAAGTAGGGTATGCATGAAGGGGTATGCAGGCAATACACTATGGCTAATGCAGGACGAAACAAAAGGGTGAGCAGTAAAAGCTCAAATCTGAACTTGAAGTTTATTATCTGAACTCAATTCAGACCTGGCTCTCCCTGTACAGGTTGCAAGTGAGGCAGGACAATGTATGTGTGTGTAGGACACTCTACATGAGGGGCAGATGCAGTGTAGAGTGATTATAACTAATGCATATGTGTGTAAGGCTATATAGACAATGTAAGATAATGATCAAATGGATATGTGCTATGACTGATACACATGTCAAGAGCTAACAGTGTAGTCTATATGACTGATAGACATGTCAAGGGCTAATACAAATGCAACCACAGTGTCAATGACAGTTTCCAGGAATTGAAAACCCAACATTCCTAATCTCATGTTTCAATCCTGAAACCATCTCAGGATTCTCAGGTTTTCTTCATAAACTCAGGAATTCTTATTTCAGTTTTCTGTTTCAACTTAAAACTCAGTTAACTGACAGTTGAACTATACAACTCAGGATTTCGTTTGTCTTGATAGTTCAAAAGAAATTTGAAAGCCAAAACCTATGCTAAAATGAACCCAATACATAGGCCAATCTCTGATACATATATGTGAACCAACATCCCAATTAATTGATCAAAACAGTTTAAAATTTACACATCAAAAATCTCAGAAATCGTAAAATAGGAACACAGTATCAGTAATTTAAGGAATTTGAAATCGACAGGCAAAAACAAGTTAATATCCAATTTTAATGGTTGGTAATCAATAGTGTAGGTGTAACAGTGTCGTAGGTGTATCCCTGTGTCAAAGAACTGGACACAATGTGTCTAAAATGAAATAAACACACACGAGTGCACAGGATCGTGCACAGCATCGTGCACGTGTGCACGCGTGTCCCGTGCGCGACACAGGGCACGACACGACTCGTGCTCGTGCCCACGTGTTCGCCACCTATAGGGCTACATGTGTATGCCCCTGCACCATGTCCTAGGTGCGTGTCGTGTCGGCTTTAGAGCCGTGTCAGTAGCTAGAAACCACGCATGCACAGCGCGCACGCGCGCGGCCAGTACGACCAGTACGAGGAGGATTTCTCCTCGCACATGCAACCACGCGCTCCTATATTTTGGAAGGATGGTGGCAGATGATGCCCCAAGCCCCTCACCAAAAATGGCATGTCCATGTGTCCTGTGTCGAGAGTTATTGACCCTGTGATGTAGGACACAGTGCACACCGCGAGGTCAGCGTGTTCGTGCCCCCGTGTGGACACGACACAAGGCTAAAATTAGGAAACAAACAAAGAAATCAATAAGCAAACCCTAGATCTAGGATTCTATTCAAAAATATTACAAAAATCAGAACAAAAAATTGGTTGAGGCATTACATCAAACACCTAGCCTATAAAATGGATACATGTCCGATACGGACACGAAACTGACACGAATTGTGCCCAAATTCTAGGGACAACTAGGGGACTCCTAGATCTAGCCCTAAATGTAAAGAAAACAGCAATTTAAATCAATTTGAGGAGTTTTACCTATAGGTGCAACTTGCATGGAAGATGGGGGGTGTTCCTCTTGATGGCCAAATGCTCCAAATGAGCCCAAAGCTGAGATTAACCTCCAGAATTATAAAATATATAGAAATTAGAACCTATTGTAAAAGACTAGGATTAAAAAGGAATTAAAATGGATTTATGGAGATTTTTGGAAGGGGGACAATACCTTTTCTTTTCTCCAAGTGTTGGAATGATAAAAAAGAGGCAAGCCCTAATGAATAAGTGTTTAAATAGGGTGGGGATCCCTATGTGGCTGGTCATTTAGGGTTTGGTTAGGGTTAGGGATTCTACTTATGGGCCATGGGCCAAGTCATAAGTCATTAAGTCATGAAATCATAAGTCATTTCATTAAACCATAAATCATGAAATGATTTCACTCAAACTAATTCTCATATTCCAAAATTAGTCTCTAATGACTAAAAGTAGGTTAACCTAAGTTAGACTAGGGTTACCAAAGCTAGGGTTAGGTTCTAGACTAGTCTACAAGTCTCTATAAGTCAAGCCCAAAATAGGAATCACCAATTCAATAAATTATTAAATAATTCCAATAAGTCAAAATGACCAAATTACTCCTAGGCTAAAAATGATAATTAAATCATCCTAATGACATGGTTAGGCTCTAGATCATGCAGTCACTAGGGTTTCACTGACAGCACATCAAAATCACAAGTCATGACTCAAAGCAGTTTTTAAATAGTTTAAAAATTATTAAAAATCACCGAAAATCATAATGTGAATTAAATATCAATAATAATTATTATAATTACAAAATTTCAAAAATACCCTCATCTGGAAAACTGGGTGTTACAATCCTACCCCCCTAGAAAAATTTTGTCCTCGAAATTAAAATGATCGCACCCTTCTAGGTCTAATCCAAACAATCAAGGTCAAGAGATAATCATGCAAACAAAATATTACTGGTCGTGATTCCACAGTCTCGAACAGGGTAGCTACACTATCTAGCAATCACAAACAATATCCTGGCAGGTACTAAGGGAATCACACAGGAAAGTGGGGAGGAAGAATGAAAAGGACAAACCTGCTAACCCATCACCTGCAGCGTCGGTCTCCTCGACCGCCATCGCAAAAGCTCCACCCTTCTGGTGCTGAGCTACAGGTGGCCTAGCTCACTCATAAGGAGGTGCAGCGGGACAATCTATCATCTTGTGAGCACCAGACCCACAGAATAGACAAACCTTCAGCCTCCTCCTACAAGACTCCCAAACATGCCGTGCCTTCCTGCAGTAGGCACAAGTCGGCACCCCGCGGTCCTGTCCTCTATGCTGATGATGTGCCTGCTGCACTCTCACTGGTGCCTGTGCCTGCTGAACCTGCACATAGGGCCTCTTGGCCTGACCCCCGCTGCTGCTACCACCCTGGAAGTCCCGACCCCTCTTCAACTTTAATCCTAGGTCGTCCTCCGCTGCCATAGCCACAGAAAATATCTCTACGTTGGTAGCATTCCGGTCGCTCTTAGTCAGCGACCGAACTTCCCTAATCAAGCCTCGGCGAAACTTCCTTGCCTTCGTCTTCTCAGTCAAGTCATCAATGAACCAGGCCAACCGATAAAACTCCCCGGCGTACTCAGCTACTGATTGGTTTCCTGAACCAGGCTCTCAAACTGTACCTCTATGCCTCCCAAGGCCACATCAGGAAAGAACTGCTCCTTGAACAGTTCCTTGAACTGCGTCCAAGTCTGGCCTTCAACTTCCACCCTGGGATCTGTCTGGTACCACGCACGGGCTAAGTCCTGCATCTGACTGCCCGCTGCCTTGATAAGGAGTCGATCTGGTATCTCCGCCAGTCGGAAGATCTCCTCAATATGCTCGATCCAATCGTTCGCATAATGGATGCCCTCAGTGCCCAAGAACTCTCTAGGATGCATCTTCTGAAAGTCCTGGATATCCTTCTCCTTCCGGTAAGGCTGCTGCTGCTCCCCCCGAGCAGTCACCATCTCTACTGTAGTATGAACCAGCTGGTGGGCCTCGTCAATCTCCTGACGATAATCGGCAGTCTGCCGCTGCTGCTGCTGTTGGTGAGACGCCAGAATCCTCTCCACGAAAGAAAATAGATGAGCAGCATCTACCATCCCCGCAGGTGGAGGCTACTGCGGTGGAAGAATCTCGGGAAGCACCGGACTCTGCCTCCCAGCTAGTGGAGGTGCACCTCCGAAAGCTGCTGAGACACCCACCCAGCTGGCATAACAGGGGCTGCGGTACCGGGAGCTGGCTGCTGAAGGTGGGAGGTGGCAGACCCCTCTGCAGAGGCTACTGTACCAGAGCGATGTGATCGTGTCTCCACCATCCTGAAGACAGATCGAAAAGGAAGTCAATACTGAGCAGGAATCGATAAATCAAAGGAGGACAGTTTAATGCAAAGAAGACAAGTCAGTAAGATATGTAGATGGCATAAATTGAAGCAGAATTTTTCCTAACTGTGATTAAGTACCTCTCCGTTAAAGCCTATCTCTCGATCGTATCCCAGGCTCGCAGCAGTACAACTAAGTCGCTGTACTACCACGATATCGCACTAATGTGACTCTCGACCTACATGGGCCACCACTAAAAATGTGTCACGACCCGTACCCACTGTGAGGGTACGAATACATAACGACGTCCAGCCTACGCCGCAGTGTCGGCGGTAGAGCGCTGTCCTAGGTTACTATCCAACTAGCAACTCACGCAATTATAATGTACTCATCATGATCAACTCCGAACGGAGGACAAGTATAAGATATTGAACTCAATCACAGTCTAAGCACAATAAGATAAACACTGAGGAATTAAACTAAGAATAGAAGAACAACTACTAAAATAATAACAACTCTTCCAACAAATCTCAAATACTACACAAGTCTCAAAACTTCTATAACAAGTTCAACATGGAAACAGATGCTAGTCTACTAAACTAAATCTTGATCACTCCTGAGAGTCGGGGCCAAAGGTAGTCATCCCGTCTCCGGATCCATAATATGTAGGGCATGTGTCCTCACGGTAATCATCTGTAAAATTTCAACAGGTCCAGTCAGGACAGGAACGAGTATAACTCATCAAAAAATCCCAATTAAATGACAGAGAACTATAAAGCAGTTATAAACAGTTTTATTGATGAAATATGGCAGTTTGTACACAGGTAATGGTATAGAGGAACAGTAAGATACAAGGAAAGTAAAGTAACTAAAACAAGAGAAGAATGATGGCAATGAAGGCTGTAAAATAAATCTAGCTGAACTAAGGTAACATAATAAGTCCAGATAGTAAATATAAACAAGTACAACCCAAATAAATCAAGACAACATGAATCCGATACCAGGTGGTTCCAGTACAAGATGAGTCCGGTATAAGGTGAGTCCAGTTGGTGATCAAAGGTTCCAGGGTGAGTCCAGTCTATACTCTAACAGTGTATTTTAAATATTGGGATCGACATGTGAATGGCTGTAGGTAATACGGCACATCATATATCTGGCCGGGTGTGAGATGGCTATCATTCCAGTATAATTCCAAGGGAGTGGTTCCAGTATTTGGGTATGTTCACATGTCTATTCTAATATTTCCCCGCCCAGCAAGTACAAGTGAATCCAAAAAATGACACGAGAAATCGGGATGAGTCCAGCCAAATATAATGATACCAGCAAAAGATTCCATAGTGATTCCAGTAGGTTGTTCCAGTAGTGATTCCAGAAGGTGATGCCAGTAGTGGTTCCAGAAAATAGAGGCCAGACAGATGGTATGTGTGTCGCATACATGATTCCAGAAATATCCATACGTGTTGTAAGAATCACATAAAACTATCTAGAACTGAAGTACAGTAATTGACAAGTAAATGAAAGAACTATGAGAGAATGTACTCGCTTGTTACTCTGAAAAGAGTAATGTAATATCAGATGTCTGCACCGGAGTCACAATGTCCTAAAATAGAGCAGTATGGGTTATGACATGTTTAAAATAAGGTAAATAAAGTCTACGATGAAATCTACATGATTCTAAGTCAAATCTAGGTCAAAGTCAACTCTAAGTCAAATCTGGTCAACTGTCTAGGTCAAACTAGGTCCAAGTCAAACTTGGTCAACTCTGTGTCAACCCAAATCAACTACACTAGTCAAACTAGGTCAATCTAGAATCAATGTTGACTTTTGGTCATCTCCAGTCAATTCTGAACTATTGGGTCAAACCCTGGTAAACACTCTAGTCCATCAAGTCTCACTAGGCCTAGCCATGTCTATCCTAGCAAGCACACATCATTTCAAGGCTATGCAAGCCAACAACACACATTTCACATGTGTATACATGTCATATACACACGTGCCACATCATAGGAACCATAGGTTGTATGCCATATATATAGTCCACACATATTATACGTATAAATTAATATAAATGTCATACTTATATAAATATACATATTATAAAAGAATATAGTTTATATATATATATATATACATACATTTAGAGGGATAGGCATGTGTGTGTGTCAAATAGTGTAATAGAAAAACTGTAAAACCCCTAAATTTCTACTATTTTTTTATTAAATTTTCATGGATTTAAAATTTGTATTGTACGACACGTAGTCGTATTATACGTCGTGCACGGGATTTTATTTTTTCGAATTTGCTCGACGAGTGCGATTATGTGCGAGCGTACATATTTTTGAAAATACTTTTCTTCTATGTTTATGGTTTCAAAATATTATACATAATAATTATTTAGCTATCGTACCAAAAATTTCAAGTTCATTATTTTATTTATTTACACAAAGGCTTTCGTTTATACAGTTATTAATTATAAATAATATTTTTTGCATACATGTATTGCATAAAAATTTTATTAGTGTAATTTTTGAAATTATTAATATTAATATTTTATTATTCAAAAGATTTATTATTTTTGAAATTATTATTATTAGTATTTTGGAAAATATATTTCAAAATTATTGTGACGATTTAAAATCTTAATTTGAACCTATGGATTTATTTATATGGTTAAATATTTGAAATTTGAATTTTTCCATTGATTTTAAACTAATAATTTAATTAGATTCAAATTTGATTTGCATTTGGAATTGGATTTATATTTAGATTTGGATTTAAATAATCTTAAATTAAATGGTAAATTATCTACTTGGGTTTTAAACCAATCCTAATCCTTATCTTATTGGGAATTTCTACGTCCTATAAATAGGCAGGTACTCCTCCAATTCGTTATTCATCCACAACAATTTTTTTTTTCTTTTCCACCGCAGAAGTGAGTGCATCGTGTCCATGACCGTGTCCGTGTCCCATCCATTATGTGTTTCATTGTACAAATACAATACTCTACCCCGGGTCTGACAGATCCGAACCTCCGTCCCCGTCGTATCGGACACACCCGACACGACTCACCCAAACTCAAAACTCTAATTCTAATCCTAAGCCTCTGCTACCGTCCCGACTAAAACTCCTCGACCCAGCCACTCCGTTCCGACAGCACCCGCATCTCATTCCCGTCGACTCCACGACCACCCCCTCCAGACTTCCGGCCGCACCAACCAACCCGATTTCCCCGTCCCCGATCTCCCGGCCAGGTCGTACCACCAGCACAGCCACCATCTCGTCACCAGTCACCACCACCACCATCCAGACATCTCAGCCTACCACCGTCACCACCACCACAGCCTACCACCGCCACCATCCCGATAATCACAACATGGAAAAACAAAGAGAAACCCTAACCCTATACTAACCTTGCCGGACCGCCGCCGCCAGCGTAAGCAACCAGCGCCGCTGGTACACCCCGTCGTCGTTCTGCGTGCGTCAACCAGATCCGACGACGCGTAGATCCCGGCCTCACGCCTCCGCCGATCCGGCCACTGAGCCGCCGGATCATCCGCTTCTTCCGCCGGCCTCCACTCCCCTCTCTGCTCCTCCGCTCTCCACCCTCTGCCGAGCACCGCCCGTGCCGGCGCAGCTCCGTCCCGCTTCCCGATCTCCAGCCCTAGCTTTCCTTAGCGCCACCTGCCGACTTCCTCTCCCGACCGCTTCTCCTTCCTCCTCCGCAGCTGATAACCGCCGCCGCCGAAACCCCCTTCGCCTTCCCGCGGTCAGCGCCACCCGCCGATAAACCCTTTGCCGCCGTCGCCGCCAACCCGGAGCTGCCACTCCGCCGGAGCGCCACCGAACCCCGATCGCCGCTCCACTCTTCCACTCTCCCTCTCTCTCACCCCCTCTCTCGGCCTCCTCTTTCCCTCCGAGCCCTCTCTCTCTCCTCTCTCTCCCTCTCTCTCTCTCGAAAAAGAAGAGCAGCCCCCTTCAGTATTGAGTGATATTTTTGGGTTTGATTTTTTTCTTTTTCTTTTTTCGATTGTTTGCTGGTTTGCTGGTTGTGTTTTTTTTGCATTCTTTTCTTTTCTTTATATTTATTGTTATTATAATATTTATTATTATTATTATTATTAATACTCTTAATGTTATTAGTATTATTATTAAGATTGTTATTACTGTTATTAACATTATTATTATTATTATTTTATTATTTTGTCTTAAAGAGAGAACAACAATGTGGTTTTCTGTTAAAAACTTTTTATTATATTTTTTCTTCTGTAGTTTCACCTTTGTTTCATTAAAACAGTATTAATATTAACTCAGATTTTTATGCAATATTTACTAAGTACTGATATTACTTTGTTACTTAAATATTTCTTGCTATGATAAAAGATAGATAATATTTTGCAAAATTTATAATAATAGGATTTTTGCCTATATTGATTTCAAATTAGGTTTCAGCCTGAAATATACAATAATTTTTATGGTATTTTAATATATGACATCTTGACCAAAAATATTATATCTCAATAAAAATTTGGTTTTAGCCTTAACTAATTATCTAAAAATTATTTTTGTAATTATCCAAAACTATGATTGAAAATATTGAATTGAGCTAAAATAATATTTATCTCTAAACATATTTTGACTAGTATAATATATTTTCAAGTATTATAAATATTTTCAAAATAGTAAAGGTATTTATTTCCCAAATCTCCTTCGATTATCCTTCTGTCCGAGACCAAACCCATCCTTCCTATTCCTTCGCCCATTTCGAGACTACCTTATGTCAAACCCAACTAAATTGACCCTTCTGGACCCAATGGAACCATCCGTACCGTCAACAGAGGTCCCCTTGTGTAGTTGTTGCACCAAAGTTGCAGTTTATGCCAGCTTGATTATCGCAGCACACCAGGCGCTCTACCAGGCAAGACACCATGCCATTAGCTGTTTTATTTATTCTAGCTCATATTTCATGCATTACTTATTTTCTTTATGCAAAATAAACTGTGATACATGGCATAACTGTTAGAACTTATTGTTCATTTATATTTCTGCTGTGTATTATTTTCTTACAAAGTAAACCTAGATTTAAGAGACCGCCATGTGTGTTGCATTCATTGGCCTTGACACGTTGTAACCATGAAGTTGTGTGTCGTATGTAGAACACGGAAGTACGTGATTGGCTGGCCACCGGTACGTACAAGCCGTGCGATAGGAATAACCGCTAATAGAGGTTGCATGCTAGTTTGACTTAGCGGTTATAGAGGTTTTGTGTTGTGGATACAATACAGTAGGCATTGGGCGGGGAGGACAATTCCTTAGCGTATGGGCTTCGATGCACTTTCCCTTTTGTAACCCGTGAGCTCCGCCGGAGACGCGGGTCAGATTACCCATGATTACTGACGGCCACTGACGATTCTGCGGAACGTCATGCTCTTACTGTTGGGGCCTCTGGTGCCCAAAGGGGGACTACACCGATCCTATTTAGCCAGGACCCATGCGTAGAAAGGATTGTTCTTAACAACATTTCACATAGAATGGTAGGCTACCATATCCGTTAGGTACGAGTACTTTTGGTTTGGGTACTTGTATCTGACCGTGGCTTGGAACAATAACTTGTCGCGGATTAGTTCGTCACATCTTGTCCTTGTTTGGTTGTAGATGTGACTTACTACTTCGATGAGAAGGTATTGAACCTTGTTGGGGTCTGGATACCATATTGGATTCGTAGCATGGGAAGATACGTTACCGTGAATTAGTTTACCATCTCATGTCCTTGTTTGGTTGGGGGGATGGTACGCTCGTTCAGTAGGTGCGTATTGGACTATGTTATAAATTCGATTGACTTATTTATTTGAGCAATATTTATTCAGTTTATATGGCATGCTATTATGTGTCTTGTTACGTCCCTCTGAGGACCTGGTTGTCTTGCCAGGTGTGTGCTATTGTCTTTCACAGGTGCTTTACCTCTAGCCGTGTTCATTGCTATTTCTCGAGGATGATTGCACTTGGATCGTCTTCGCTTCGCTCGCCACTCATTTCATTTTCTATGTACTTTTCTTTATTTTGTTGGTAGTGGATTTGTCTCCGCCCAATATATTGTATCAAGACAAATTTATTCTCATTATATGATCTTTTATTCATTTATTCTGTGTGGATGAGATTAGTTATGGCTCAACTGCATTTTACAGCTTATGTATTTATACGAGGCTTCCATATATTGGAGTATACTTCGTATGAATACAGCTGGCATGTTTATGTTCCTAGTCCTACGTATTTTGGGACTGGGGCGTTACATGTTTTTGTGGTAGCCCATGCTGGTCAAGATAAATTGTTTGGTTGCTTTACCGTACCAAGCAAGCCTGCGTATAGGATTAGAAGTCTAGGCTCTCATCCACATACTTGACCACTTTCCTTGATTTTTTCTACTGTTTGACTCATCAATTGCATCTTGCTTGCTTCCTTCCGTCCCTATTCTCATCTTCCCTTCGTGCTTGCTAGAGATTGACCCTACTAGTTAGATGTCCCAAACATCCTTAACTTAATTCTTTAATTTGGGTAGAATACCCCACACACCCTTGGCCATTAAGGGAATATAAATGGTATTTTCTATACCATAGAGACTAGAGGAAGTTAACCCATTTAGTCAACCAAGCCTTGGTCAATAAAACCGTAGAATGATGGTATAGGAATAAACAAGACCTAGATCCTTATGACTCCTAGACTATTCATATTTGTTTTTATTTATCTATTATCGTGCCAATATTTTTACTATCTAGACTAATGATGCTAATGTAGCCTAATTTTGCAAGCTTAGCCTTTTACCAAGCTTGTTCGTGATATATATGTTAATGGAGGTACCCCACTAACATATTGTCTATCAGAACCGGTGCATAATGGTCTGATCAACCGAGTGCACTTTGGTTCGCTTTTGTCTATTATTCTACGTGGATGGGGACATAGCTAAACTTGTCATTTACAGTCTCATCCACGACTGCCTTGACAATTCCTTTGAAATTATTTGGTCGCCTTTGAACCACGTATTCGTATTCACCTCCTTCGAACTCTATAATGTTTTCGCCTTCACCTATTTTAGGAGGACGAAGGCGTTATACTAGAACCTTCTATCTACTATGACCATTCTCACTCGATGTTGTTATATCTTCATCCTAAACTACTCGTCCTTCTCTCGGCCCTATCAAGACCCTCTAATCGCTTAATTTAAGTGAATCTTTTTCGTTCTATTAATCGCGACCCTCATTCATTAACCATGACCATGCCGTATTATTTTTTCTATGATCTAGATCGGAATTTCTTACGACATGATTTGTATTCGATTGTTTCCCATCGAAACCCCTTGTGTCCTCTCACCCCCCTACTAATTCTTAATTTCGAGGACGAAATTCTTTTAAGTTGGGTAGGATGTAAAACTCCTAAATTTCTACTATTTTTTATTAAATTTGCATGGATTTAAAATTTTGTATTGTACGACACGTAGTCGTATTATACGTCGTGCACGAAATTTTATTTTTTCGAATTTGCTCGACGAGTGCGATTATGTGCGAGCGTACATATTTTGAAAATACTTTTCTTCTATGTTTATGGTTTCAAAATATTATACATAATAATTATTTAGCTATCGTACCAAAATTTTCAAGTTCATTATTTTATTTATTTACACAAAGGCTTTCGTTTATACAGTTATTAATTATAAATAATATTTTTTGCGTACATGTATTACATAAATATTTTATTAGTGTAATTTTCGAAATTATTAATATTAATATTTTATTATTCAAAAAGATTTATTATTTTTGAAATTATTATTATTAGTATTTTGGAAAATATATTTCGAAATTATTGTGACGATTTAAAATCTTAATTTGAACCTATGGATTTATTTATATGGTTAAATATTTAAAATTTGAATTTTTCCATTGATTTTAAACCAATAATTTAATTAGATTCAAATTTAATTTGTATTTGGAATTGGGTTTATATTTAGATTTGGATTTAAATAATCTTAAATAAAATGGTAAATTATCTACTTGGGTTTTAAACCAATCATAATCCTTATCTTATTGGGAATTCCCACGTCCTATAAATAGACAGGTACTCCTCCAATTCGTTATTCATCCACAACAATTTTTTTTTCTTTTCCACTACAGAAGTGAGTGCATCGTGTCCATGACCGTATCCGTGTCCCATCCACTATGTGTTTCATTGTACAAATACAATACTCCACCCCGGGTCTGACAGATCCGAACCTCCGTCCCCGTCGTATCGGACACACCCGACACGACTCACCCAAACTCAAAACTCTAATTCTAATCCTAAGCCTCTGCTACCGTCCCGACTAAAACTCCTCGACCCAACCACCCCGTTCCGACAGCACCCGCATCTCATCCCCGTCGACTCCACGACCACCCCCTCCAGACTCCCGGCCGCACCAACCAACCCGATTTCTCCGTCCCCGATCTTCCGGCCAGGTCGTACCACCAGAACAGCCACCGTCTCGTCACCAGTCACCACTACCACCATCCAGACATCTCAGCCTACCACCGTCGCCACCACCACAGCCTACCACCGCCACCATCCCGATAATCCCAACAAGGAAAAACAAAGAGAAACCCTAACCCTAGACTAACCTTGCCGGACCGCCGCCGCCAGCGTAAGCAACCAGCACCGCTGGTACACCCCGCCGTCGTTCTGCGTGCGTCGACCAGATCCGGCGACGCGTAGATCCCGGCCTCACGCCTCCGTCGATCCGGCCACTGAGCCGCCGGATCATCCGCTTCTTCCGCCGGCCTCCACTCCCCTCTCTACTCCTCCGCTCTCCACCCTCTGCCGAGCACCGCCCGCGCCGGCGCAGCTCCGTCCCGCTCCCCGATCTCCAGCCCTAGCTTCCCTTAGCGCCGCCTGCCGACTTCCTCTCCCGACCGCTTCTCCTTCCTCCTCCGCGGCTGATAACCGCCGCCGTCGAAACCCCCTTCGCCTTCCCTCGCTCAGCGGCACCCGCCGATAAACCCTTTGCCGCCGTCGCCGCCGACCCGGAGCTGCCACTCCGCCGGAGCGCCACCGAACCCCGATCGCCGCTCCACTCTTCCACTCTCCCTCTCTCTCTCCCCCTCTCTCGGCCTCCTCTTTCCCTCCGAGCCCTCTCTCTCTCTCCTCTCTCTCCCTCTCTCTCTCTCTCGAAAAAGAAGAGCAGCCCCCTTCAGTATTGAGTGATATTTTTGAGTTTGATTTTTTTTTTCGTTTGTTTGCTGGTTTGCTGGTTGTGTTTTTTTTGCATTCTTTTCTTTGCTTTATATTTATTGTTATTATAATATTTATTATTATTATTATTATTATTAATACTCTTAATGTTATTAGTATTATTATTAAGATTGTTATTACTGTTATTAACATTATTATTATTTTATTATTTTGTCTTAAAGAGAGAATAACAATGTGGTTTTCTGTTAAAAACTTTTTATTATATTTTTCTTCTGTAGTTTCACCTTTGTTTCATTAAAAGAGTATTAATATTAACTCAGATTTTTATGCAATATTTACTAAGTACTGATATTACTTTGTTACTTAAATATTTCTTGCTATGATAAAAGATAGATGCACTTTCCCTTTTGTAAACCGGGATACAACACAGTAGGCATTGGGCGGGGAGGATAATTCCTTAGCGTATGGGCTTCGATGCACTTTCCCTTTTGTAACCCGTGAGCTCCGCCGGAGATGCGGGTCAGATTACCCATGATTACTGACGGCCACTGACGATTCTGCGGAACGTCATGCTCTTACTGCTGGGGCCTCTGGTGCCCAAAGGGGGACTACGCCGATCCTATTTAGCCAGGGCCCATGCGTAGAAAGGATTGTTCTTAACAATATTTCACATAGAATGGTAGGCTACCCTATCCGTTAGGTACGAGTACTTTTGGTTTGGGTACTTGTATCTGACCGTGGCTTGGAACAATAACTTGTCGCGGATTAGTTCGTCACATCTTGTCCTTGTTTGGTTGTAGGTGTGACTTACTACTTCGATGAGAATGTATTGAACCTTGTTGGGGTCCGGATACCATATTGGATTCGTAGCATGGGAAGATACGTTACCATGAATTAGTTTACCATCTCCTGTCCTTGTTTGGTTGGAGAGATGGTACGCTCGTTCAGTAGGTGCGTATTGGACTATGTTATAAATTCGATTGACTTATTTATTTGAGCAATATTTATTCAGTTTATATGGCATGCTATTATGTGTCTTGTTACGTCCCTCTGAGGACCTGGTTGTCTTGCCAGGTGTGTGCTATTGTCTTTCGCAGGTGCTTTAGCTCTAGCCGTGTTTATTGCTATTTCTCGAGGATGATTGCACTTGGATCGTCTTCGCTTCGCTCGCCACTCATTTCATTTTCTATGTACTTTTCCTTATTTTGTTGGTAGTGGATTTGTCTCCGCCCAACATATTGTATCAAGACAAATTTATTCTCATTATATGATCTTTTATTTATTTATTCTGTGTGGATGAGATTAGTTATGGCTCAACTGCATTTTATAGCTTATGTATTTATACGAGGCTTCCATATATTGGAGTATACTTCGTATGAATACAGCTGGCATGTTTATGTTCCTAGTCCTACGTATTGTGGGACTGGGGCGTTATAAAAACAGTGTTGTGTGTGACTAACATGTGTGCATGAATGAGTGACAGGGCTATAGGGTGTATTTGAGTACTGTACTATATAGTTCAATGTGTGGGTGTGCTTATATTGTGTTCAGTTAGGCATACATTACCTATCTAAAAGGAAAATTGGGAATGAATACAAATCCTTCTCTCATGATGAATAAAACAACTCAATGTCCAAGACTAACAGTAAACAAATTGACAGATCTCTAATGGATAGAACAAATGGATGGGGCTGAACCAATGTGTGTATGTGACTGAGTTCAATAAATAGGCAAGAATGGGACTGTAATTAAATGAAGGGAAAAGAATATAAAGTGGGCTGCACATATGGCTAAGGCTCATATTCTGAACTTAATGATTTGCAAGTGGGGTATGCATGAAGGGGTATGCAGGCAATACACTATGGCTAATGCAGGACGAAACAAAAGGGTGAGCAGTGAAAGCTCAAATCTGAACTTGAAGTTCATTATCTGAACTCAATTCAGACCTGGCTCTCCCTGTACAGGTTACAAGTGAGGCAGGACAATATATGTGTGTGTAGGACACTCTACATGAGGGGCAGATGCAGTGTAGAGTGATTATAGCTAATGCATATGTGTGTAAGGCTATATAGACAATGTAGGATAATGATCAAATGGATATGTGCTATGACTGATACACATGTCAAGGGCTAACAGTGTAGTCTATATGACTGATACACATGTAAAGGGCTAATACAAATGCAACCACAGTGTCAATGACAGTTTCCAGGAATTGAAAACCCAACATTCCTAATCTCATGTTTCAATCCTGAAACCATCTCAGGATTCTCAGGTTTTCTTCATAAACTTAGGAATTCTTATTTCAGTTTTCTGTTTCAAGTTAAAACTCAGTTAACTGACAATTGAACTATATAACTCAGGATTTCATTTGTCTTGACAGTTCAAAAGAAATTTGAAAGCCAAAACCTATGCTAAAATGAACGCAATACATAGGCCAATCTCTGATATATATATGTGAACCAACATCCCAATTAATTGATCAAAACAGTTTAAAATTTACACATCAAAAATCTCAAAAATCGTAAAATAGGAACACAGTATCAGTAATTTAAGGAATTTGAAATCGACAGGCAAAAACAAGTTAATATCCAATTTTAATGGTTGGTAATTAATAGTGTAGGTGTAACAGTGTCGTAGGTGTATCCCTGTGTCAAAGAACTGGACACAACGTTTTTGAAATGAAATAAACACACACGAGTGCACAGGACCGTGCACAGCGTCGTGCACGTGTGCACGCGTGTCCCGCGCACGACATAGGGCACGACACGACTCGTGCTCGTGCCTACGTGTTCGCCACCTATAGGGTTATACGTGTATGCCCCTGCATCATGTCCTAGGTGCGTGTCGTGTCGGCTTTAGAGCCGTGTCAGTGGCTAGAAACCACGCGTGCACAGCGCGCGCGTGCGGCCAGTGCGACCAGTACGAGGAGGATTTCTCCTCGCACACGCAACCACGCGCTCCCATCTTTTGGAAGGATGGTGGCAGATGATGCCCCAAGCCCCTTACTAAAAATGGCGTGTCCACGTCTCCTGTGTCGGGAGTTATTGACCCCGTGATGCAGGACACAGTGCACACCGCGCGGTCAGCGTGTTCGTGTCCCCGTGTGGACACGACACAAGGCTAAAATTAGGAAACAAACACAGAAATCAATAAGCA
This sequence comes from Iris pallida, assembly GCA_029216955.1. Classification (NCBI taxonomy): domain Eukaryota; kingdom Viridiplantae; phylum Streptophyta; class Magnoliopsida; order Asparagales; family Iridaceae; genus Iris; species Iris pallida. Next base: position 7,118,280 of record JANAVB010041416.1, on the reverse strand, counting down.
AACCCTAGATCTAGGATTATATTCAAAAACATTTCAAAAATCAGAACAAAAAGTTGGTTGAGGCATTATATCAAACACCTAGTCTATAAAATGGATACGTGTCCGATACGGACACGAAACTGACGCGAATAGTGCCCAAAAACCAGGGACAGCTAGGGGACTCCTAGATCTAGCCCTAAATACAAAGAAAATAGTAATTTAAATTAATTTGAGGAGTTTTACCTATAGGTACAAATTGCATGGAAAAGCTCCAAATGGGGGGTGTTCCTCTTGATGGCCAAATGCTCCAAATGAGCCCAAACCTGAGATTAACCTCCAGAATTATAAAATATACAGAAATTAGAACCTATTGCAAAAGAATAGGATTAAAAAGGAATTAAAATGGATTTATGGGGATTTTTGGAAGGGGGACAATACCTTTTCTTTTCTCCAAGTGTTGGAATGATAAAAAAGAGGCAAGTCCTAATGAATAAGTGTTTAAATAGGGTGGGGATCCCTATGTGACTGGTCATTTAGGGTTTGGTTAGGGTTAGGTCTTCTAGTTATGGGCCATGGGCTAAGTCATAAGTCATTAAGTCATGAAATCATAAGTCATTTCATTAAACCATAAATCATGAAATAATTTCACTCAAACTAATCCTCCTATTCCAAAATTAGTCTCTAATAACTAAAAGTAGGTTAACTTAAGTTAGACTAGGGTTACCATAGCTAGGGTTAGGTTCTAGACTAGTCTACAAGTCTCTATAAGTCAAGCCCAAACTAGGAATCACCAATTCAATAAATCATTAAATAATTCCAATAAGTCAAAATGACCAAATTACTCCTAGGCTAAAAATGATAATTAAATCATCCTAATGACATGGTTAGGCTCTAGGTCATGCAGTCACTAGGGTTTCACTGACAGCACATCAAAATCACAAGTCATGACTCAAAGCAGTTTTTAAATAGTTTAAAAATTATTAAAAATCACCAAAAATTATAATATGAATTAAATATCAATAATAATTATTATAATTACAAAATTTTAAAAATACCCTCATCTGGAAAACTGGGTGTTACATCCAGCCTGATCACATGTTGAAAGTTTTACTTCAAATCATGTAGATGGTTATATTTTCTTCTTCCATGCTTTACTTGTCCTTATAGTTCATGACTAACTATTTTACCATATTTTGTGTGCCATGTTTTATAGTTATTTCTTTCATCATATATGTCATTCTCTATTCATTTTTTTATAGTCATTATTATATATTTAGAACTTCATGCTTGAATTATACTCGTTCCATTCCTGACTGGAAATATTTTTCAGTTTTGTCGCGGCTACCTTATGCTTTGGATCACTGGAAGAGATACGAGTGTATTTGAAGGCCAAAACCTAGAGACTAGTTCGATAGTTGAGTATTCATTTAGTTGTCTTTTCTATTTTGTGGGACATTATATCTTTAATCAAGTGTAACTTGGATATTGTAATTTAATTAGTCGTGTGAATGAGCAATAAAAGGATATTAATTATGAGCAATATTGTGATCTTGAGCATTGTGGTCTATACAGCATTCTACCGCTGAAATTGTGGCATGGGCTAGACTTGCGCACGCACTTGCATCCGAAAAGCGGGTTCGGGTCGTGACAAGTTTTTTTGGTAGCCCATGCAGGTCAGTCTTCACAAATTTTACGAACTCATGGTAGTAGCTATATTAGTCGTACTACTACGAGCCTGCGACTGGAAAGTATCATTCACAATTAGGATTGAATTGATTTAAGAGAATGACTAGGACTAGGAGTCCCTTATTCAAATTGACTGTGGGTAATTAAGGTTGCTACGTTGGACCATATGATTTTAGTAGACCCCTATTAGACAAACTTGATAAATTTTCATAGATATACTATTGTGTTTTGATACGATGGTAGGATCAAAGGTGGGTTGACTATTTACTCAGTAACTTAGGCCTTCCTAGAATTCATTCCCTAACCTTGATAATTTGTTCAAATTATATTTCTGTTCCCTCTAAACATTATCATCATTACTCGTATCACTTAGTTATTTCTTATTGGCGATAAGTAGTTATTTTCCAAAGAGTATATTTTATTTTCATCTATTTAGTTTGAACCTAACTCAATTTGATTATCCATAAATTTATTTCAAGTTAGTTTTGTTAATTCTAGTTATATATATGTTTTTCTCTCGATCCTTGAACGTTAGAGAAATATAAATTAAAATTTCTCTTGTCTTCGATCATTTTCTTCCTAATCAATCGTTTGATTTTCAAATTTGATAATTTTACTTCAAGGAATGATACTTACATGATCCGCTAGTTGAATTTCTAAAAAGTCCTTTGAAGAATTCTTATGGATATAGTTGAAAGAATATTTGTTGACTTACAATGGCAAGACAGATGCACATTGTCGCCATTTACTTGACTTATGGAGACTGTGGGTTCACTCAGCCAGCAGCGCACTAGTGATGCATGACCACAAAGTTGAAGTAATTTCAGATATGCGTGGGTTGTCGTATATTATTAAAACTATGTTTTTGTTGTCCTATTTTGATTTTAGTTATCTTTTTGTCAATATTGGATAGAGTTGATAGAGTATTCGATACCATGTCATATTTGAGTCATAAAACTAAGGGTTTACTACAGCCAGATGTACACTCGCGAGACATAAATTTCTCGTAAAGTTACTTCATATATGTGTACAGTTTTCGAATATTATAGAGACTACATCTTTTTGTATATGACTATTGATTTTCGTGGTTCGCAACTTCATGCACGCTCACTTGAATTTTAGTTAGTCCTTATCCTTTCTTTCTTGAACCTTTCTTTTTTATCTTTTATTTTCATATCGTTATTAGGTTTGTTAATATCCTATCTTTCTATTCCACTAGATTAATAATCATACTTGCACTATTGAATCTATAATCGTGTCTAAATGATTTGGTTTAATAACGGATCGTGCCAAAAAGTTTTCGATTTGATTACCCTAAACGACGTTGATCGTGACCAAACTATTTTGACTATAATCATAGTCGTGCCTATATTTCAACTACATTATAATGTTTAAAAAATTATTCCAGCTTTGATCATGATTATTTTAATCATATTCATACTCGTGCCAAAATTTTAATCATGCTTGGATGACTTGCATAATTAACCTCGATCGTGACTGCATCTTAGCTGTATCTAAGTGATTTTTTTTTTCTATGTTTAGACTTAGTCTAAATTTTGATCGTTGACCATGCCTATATAATTCCAACGGTAGTTAATCGTGCAAAAATGACTTTTTCTTGTTTAGCTGATCTTATTTCAATTATACCCTTGACCATTATGACTAGACCCTTTTGACTATACTCAAATCGTGCCACGTGGTATCTTTTCTTAAGGTTCGAATGTATTCAGGATCTAACTCATTTTGATCATTGATCATATCATTTCTTGAGTATATTTTTAATCATGTCAGTCACCTGTTCGATTAAGTTTTGATTCTATTTATAATTAACATTAATCGTATCGTTTTCGTAGTCGTGCCTAATCGTATCATTTGAAATTTCAAGAAAGAAATTTTCGAAGGTGGGTATAGTTTTCAATTGATGAATTGTCCTTGAGGTTATTGTTAGCTATTGGTGTCAAATTTTTGAGAACATTTTAGGATCAAAGACTATAGTATAAGGTCCCAACACCAAGCCGTATCTATTTACTTCTTCTATTTCCACCCTAGTTGCCCAAATATTCTCAATAAATAATTTTTTTTTCTCTCATCTATTTGATCAATATTCTCTTATTAAAAAATTTCCTTTCTTTCTCACCGATCAACCAAGTCTGTCTATTCTAGTAGTCCTTAAATTCGAGGACGAATTTATTTCTAAGGTGGGTAGATTTGTAACTCCTCTTTCCAAATTTTTAGAAATTATTTTTTTGATTATTTATATATTCTAATTATTGTGTTTAAAGATGACATTTGTCGAGGCTTTTTAAGAGATATTTTGTTTGTCGACTATCGAAATACTATTTCAAAATTATGGTTTACAAGTATTAATTAATTTTAGAGTTTTTCTTAATTTTATTATTGGAATTATAAAATATGTTTGGTTACTATTTTGGATTTTTATTAAATATTGTTTTCAAAATTGTTTTTGAAAATTATAAGGATTTTTGAAAACAATAAAAAGATTTTACCAAAGCATTTTAAATTAAGTATTGGATTTATAAAAATATACTTACGCTATTGATAACTTCGAATATTATTCTAAATTGTTTTGATAATCAATTATTTAATTTAGGATTTGAATTTATATGTGATTTAAATTATTTTGATGGCATCGTTAAATTTAAATTATTATGATGACTAGTTATTTGAATTAAGATTTATACTAACAGGTATTAAATTATTTTGATATAAAGTAATATTATTTTGAATTATTAAGATAATATGTTTAAGAATTAGATTTATGTGGTTAAATTATTGATAATACCGAATATCACTTTAAACATTATTATTTGTGACTAGATTGGTTTCGGTTTAAAAGTTATTATTTATTTAAATTTATATGATTTAAATTGTATGGTTTAAAAAGTATTGGATAATGTTAAATATTTATTTGAACTATTTATTGAATAAGATTATATTAAATTTGATTTAAAACTCTATTTGATTTAGATCAAAGGGGAGGAACTATCCATAGGATTTGTAATCTTTATCTAACCAGGAGTTATATCTATCAGCCTCTTCCTATTTAAGGAGCGCTATTCTCCAACATCCAAACAAATCCTTCCCAACAACCATAGCCATCAACATACCACGTCGTGTCCATCATCACCATCATCGTGTCCACATAACCATGTGTCCACCATCCAACCACGTGTTCCGCCATCGTTACCACGTTACCACGTTACCAAAAGCCAACTATAGTCGTATCCGGACTCGTGTGTCCGTCTACTTTCTATCTTTTTCCACAATTTTATAAATTACAAATCAAATACCGTGTCCGACAATTCTGGACATGCGACTAAACCTTAACCCTAGGCTGTCCCGAAAATAGCAGTCCCGTCCCCGACCAGCTACTCTAACCGAAATCGTCACCACCGATTACCACCATCGTCATCATCGACACCACAAACTCTGCCAACCCGCCGTCCTCTTCCCTGCCTTGTCCCCCGTCATCCCCATCCACCACCGCCACGTCTAGCAGGCCGACCAAACACCACTCCCTTGGTCATCTCTCCTCGCCACGACCAAAACTCTCGACGACCCAAACCACCGTGTCCACCGTCACCACTCCGATCATGCCCCTAAACAAAAATAAACAAAACCCCACTCCGATCACCACTCCGATCGCGAGCAGACCCCTCTCATCTACCACGACATTATTTCTTCCTCCGCCACCAAACGCCTCCATCGTTGCTACTTCTACCCCACCTTTCCTCCACTGACCGTGACCCACCACCGAGCCACGCACGTTGCCCTCGCTCCCCGGAGCGCTAGTGCTGTGCCCCACCTGCAACCCGAGCTGTGCCTCGCGTGCCTACAAACATCTCCACCGCCACGCCAGCAGCACTATGCTCCACGCGTCACCGGTGCTGCGTCGACCCCAGCGGCCCCGCCCAGTGCGAACCCTCCGGTACAGGGCAGAGAATGGTAGGATTTTATTATTATTATTATTATTATTTTATGTAACCAAGAAGAGAATTAATGACTGTACAATAGTATGTAGTATTAATATAGTAGCTACAATAATGTATATATGTATATGCCTTTATACTGTTATATTATTATTATTATTATTATTATTATTATTAGTGTTATAAGTGTTAAAACCATTAACATAATTTATACTGTTTATATATATATATATATATATATATATATATATATATATATATATATATATATATATATATGAGAGCATGTGGGTCTGGCTCCCTCCTGCAGGAGCGATCCCGCTCCTCGAGTCTCCTCCCCTCCTCGGCCACGGCCGGTGGCCTGCCGCCCCCAGGCGCCACCCCCCCCGCCGGGTTTCTCCCTCTGTCTCTAGCCTCCCTTCGCCCTCGACAGGCACTTGCCCATCGTGCGGGGGCACATCCCCCTTCCTCTCCTCTCCTTGGCGCCGCCGCCGCCCTCGGCGACGGAAACAGCGCCGCGCTCGGTTCATCCGTCCGTCCTTGGCCCCCTCACTCCTCGGCCCTCCGTCCGCCCCCCTCGGAGTCCTGCATGCTACCGATCCCGGCCCGCCACCCTTCCTGGCCGTTGCCCCTCCCCACGCGGCGCCCTCCCCTTCGGCCACGGCTCCTCCCGTCGTTCCCTCCTACGTCGAGCCCTCCTCGGACACTACCCTTCCCTAAGCCACCTTTGCTCCCGTGGCTCCGGGTCCCTCCTACGCGCCGCTCTCGCCCGGTCGTTTCCTTTCCCTGACTCGTGCTGTCCCCCGGCGCCTCCTCCCGCCTCGGGCTCGGTCGTCATCCCGGAGCTCCCGCCCACCGCCCCCTCCCCTCTCCCCCCGCCCGCCCCTCGCCCTCCTCTTCCTCGGCGGCGGCCCTTTACCAGACCCCACCACCCTCCAGTGGTACTGGTACCCTCCCCCCGCTCCTTCGTCCGCATCCCTCTGGCAGGCCCAGGACCTCGCCGGCTATCGCCTTCCCTCTGAGTCGCCGGGGGGGGGCATCTCTGCCTCTAGTCCCGCCGTCGCCCGGGGCGTTTGGTCGGGTCGTGGCTCCCAGTGGCCGCTCGGCGGTCCGGCCCCCCTCCCTCCTTCCCCTCCAGCTCCTCGGTGGTCAGGCCCCCTCTGCTCCCTGTGGCCGTTCTCTCCCGCCCTGTCTACGTCAGCGCTGATCCATCGGAGGTCCCTTCCCGCCGGCCCTCCCCGTCGCCGTGGACTTCCCCGCTCCGTTCGCCTTGGGCCACCCTCTCCCGCCTGCCGCCCTCTTCTCTCCCCCGCGTAGCCGCATCCCGGCCGAGCCCTTCTCCAGTCCGGAGGCCCTCGCCGTGCTCCCCCGCCGGAGTCTCCTCCCCTCCGCTCGCGCTGGCCGGCCTCGGAGTGTGCGCTCCCTGGCGTGCGCATCGGGCCTGGCGCCCCCCGGGCAGCACGCTGGCCTCCACGTGCCAGGTCCTGCCCCCTCGGGCCCCGCGGAAGGCCACGTTCCCCCATGCGCGCGCACGGATCGAACCTGCCTCGGGCCTCCCCTCCTTTTGCTGATTTCGAATTTTGATTTCCTAAGTGTTTTTGTTCTGTGCTGTTTTGTGTTTCGAATTTCGGTGGAGATTCGAAATGTTAGCCTCCGTGGCTCCAGCTGTTTCCTGTTTCGTTCAATAAATTCCAGTTTTTCAATATATATATATATATATATATATATATATATATATATATATATTTGGTTTTTATTCATAACCATTAGTATTACTTATGTTTTTTCCTGAAAAATTATATTTATTAAAATATAGTTTTGACCAAGAAATTATAGTTTGACAAATTTTTTTTAGGTTTTTTCCCTAAAAATGTGTTCTAGATTTTCCATGTATTTATCTAAAGTGTTTTGCTAGTAGAAATAGAGTTTTAAAATTAACTAAATAATTTCTAAATTTGTAATTATTATTAATGGATTTCTATTAAATTTCCTAAAAAGGGTCTTAAATATCTATACTACTAAATATGTTTTCTAAATAATCTCTCTCTCTCTCTCTCTCTCTCTCTCTCTCTCTATATATATATATATATATATATATATACATATATATATATATATATATATATATATATTTATATATATTGGGATTAAAGGGGGTAATTTTTCCTTAGAACCAAATTTCCTCTTAGGTTAATTTGAATCGTGACAGATCGTATTCATACTTCCTTTGCTGAACTCGGACTCCTTCACGTCAACACTAGTCATTTGGACGATCTGGACACAATAAGATTACCGGTTTTACCAGCTAAGGGTTCCAAGCGAGTACATTTCTTGTTTGTTTCCAGTATTGTTAATTACTATAATTGCATGATTAGTGATGTTATATTTGATTCTTGACACGTTGCACGAAATTAGTGACAGAGATTTTTTTAGTCATGATATCATGTTTTCATATTTTTGTTGTGTTGCCATGATCATCATTCTTGTTTTACCGCATTTCGTGACATATTGTCGTGACTAATCCATGTGTATAGTCGGGTAGGGAAGTACGTACTAAATGGATATGTGATCAACCCCGTTGACCGAGCTTTATTTTATATTTCATGCAATGTAGACCGTGAAGATGCAAATCCTCTGTAGACCGTGCGGTCTAGTGGACCATCCTGATCACACGTTGAAAGGTGTACTTCAAGTCACGTAGATGGTTATGTTTCCTTGTTCCATGCTTTACCTATCCTTATAGTTCATGACAAACTGTTTCACCATATTTTTTGTGCCATGTTTTATAGTTATTTCTTTTATCATATATGTCATTCTCTATTCACAGTTTTTATAGTTATTATCATATATTTAGAACTGCATGCTTGAATTGTACTCATTGCTTTGGATCATATATGTCATTCTCTATTTTCAGTTATTATCATATATTTCTTTTATCATATATGTCATTCTTTATTTTCAGTTTGTCGCAGCTACCCTATGCTTTGGATCAGTGGGAGAGATACGAGTGTATTTGAAGGCCAAAACATAGAGACTAGTTAGATAGTCGAGTATTCATTTAGTTATCTTTTCTATTTTGTGAGACATTGTATCTTTAATCAAGTGTAACTTGGATATTGTAATTTAATTAGTCGTGTGAATGAGCAATAAAAAGATATTAATTATGAGCAATATTATGATTTTGAGCATTGTGGTCTAGACAATATTGTACCGCGGATACCACGGCATAGGCTGTACTTGCACACACACTTGCATTCGAAAAGCAGGTACGGGTTGTGACATGACGGGTTGCAGCTGTCATGTCCCGATCAGAGAGGATCGTAAAGTCATCACTGGGATTGATGTCGTATAAGCCATTTGGGCCATGTTCTTTAAGAAATTTTATTCAATTAACAACCAATCTTTTAATTATTTCAATTATGCTATTTGTCTCCCAAAAAAATTGTGTGATGTCATCTCCCACTATGTGACATCTGACATAGCAGCTGACATGATAAATCTTAATCCAAAAAAATTAAGAACCCAATTTTTATTAATGTTAATGCTAATTTTAATATTAATGTTAGTGTTCGTTTTAATTTTAATTTTTAATTTTAATTTTAATTTTAATTTTATTTTTAATTTTACTTTTAAACTTAAATTTAAATTTTGCCATGTCAGCTATCTTGTCAGTAGCCATGTCATATGTCACATAATGGGAGATGATATCCAAATTGTATTTTTATATATTTTTGGACAAGGAACATGCTTAAAGTGAAGAAACAATTATGTTATTTGGCTCCCAAATTTTTTGATGATGACATCCTCCATTATGTGACATCTGACATGACAACCGACATGGTAGCTGACATGTCATGTTTTAGCCCAAAAATTTAATTACCCAAAAAAATTTATTGTTAATGTTAATGCTAATGCTATTTTTAATTTAATGTTAAAATTATTGTTAATGTTAATTAATGTTAATATTAATATTAATATTCATGTTAATTTGTTATTAATATTATTATTAATATTAATGTTAATATTAATATTAATTTTAATTTAATGTTAATATTAATTTTAATATTAATGTTAAAGTTAATATTATTGTTAATATTAATTTTAATATTCATGTTCATGTTAATTTGATATTAATATTAATTTTAATGTTTAATGTTTAATTTTGTTATCTCAGCTGTCATGTCATCTGCAATGTCATATGCCACATAATAGGAGATGGTATCACCCAAATTTTTTGGTATCATTTTTGAAAAAAAAAAATAGTTTACATCCTCACAACATACCTGATTCATCACTGACAGTATACTTGCAACTATTTGGTCCCTGTCCTCGTGGTTTCTTAACATATGAGCACAAATTCTCTATTTCTCAATGAAGCTTGAAGAAGCTCATGATGGGGTCATACACAATTTGTTTAGCATTGACAGCCATGACAAAGTCTGCATGGGCATAGTTATCCTGGTACAGAACCGTCAGCTTGTCACCGTCGTGGGAATGCAGGCTATCCACCAGGTGCCGAACATCGTTAGGATCGGAAAGCTCGTCCTGGCCTCCGTAGCCGAGGAAAAGAGGGAGGTCGTTGGGGATTCCGGACATGTCATAGGCAGGTGGATCGACCTGACCATAGTGCTTCAAGTTGTCGACGATGTTCCCATAATCGTACTTATTTATCGTTCCCCAACGAATCACTACAACAAGTAGAAAAACTCAGTATATATATGAACTTAGGATCAGATTCTAGGACTGTCAGATGGTATTTATGGATCAGTTGGCACCTACTCTGAGCCAAGTGTATCATGTTCTTGGTCGCCGAAGGCTGCGGCTCGTGGTCCAAGAAGACGTTAATTGCGGAGGAGTTGAGGCAGCAATTCTTTCCTTCAGGTTAGAATTTGAGAATACAGTAGCAGTCATGGAGTAGAGTACAGTAAAAGAATAGGATCGTCTTTCCATATGGTGGAAACCTATATATGTTGCTATATGGTAATGACACGGCAACGTTTGTCCCGGTGTATTTTGGAATATCCGATATGTGTTTGATACGTATCAAATATGCAGCAGACACGACACACGGCAATATTTTTGAAATGTCCCGATCTTTCTATTTGGAAACCGTACCTGTTAAGGGTGGCATCAGGTTGTAGCAGTTGATTCCGAGGTTCTCGCAGATTGTTGTGAGCATATCATGTACCGGTTTGCTGTCAAATGTATGAATGCTTTATCACACAAATCTAATTAGGAAATATTGAGAAGTTATATATAGTGGTTCTGAAAGATGATAAACTATATTGGGATCAGATGATTTAGAAATTTTCGCAAGTTAGAGAATGTTTTTTTACTCTACCTATTGGGATCAAATTTAGCAATCCCCAACCAGTGCAAGACCTGCAACAAAGTTGAATCAGCAAATTCCGATCCGAGACTGACGACATCTGACAGACCAGTTTACCTCCGACGCAAACATATCGGCTCCAGCCCTCGCGATGGGAGACGACACCTGATCCATGAAAGCTATGGGGCTGAGCAACGCGGCAGACCTCACCATGCTTACCACCTCGCCGCGCTGGCTAAAAGATGCAAGTGCCATTAGAGTTCCCTGGAGCAGATGGTGAAAAAGTAAATGCTTCACACTACTTACTGAGTTCAAGTAGGATTCTCAATACAAAAATGATATTTGGCCAGCCGCTGGGACGTAACCGCGCTGACCCGTGCGGCCGTGCCCATATGGCGGCCAACTATTGCTCCCTCCCCCTTGCTAGCACGGGCCCACTCCGGGTCCCAGGGGGGGGGGGGGGGGGGGGGGGGGGGGGGGGGGGGGGGGTGGGCAATGCGGCACGTCACGTGGCCGTGGGCCGGTACGGACACCCCCAACTGCGGGCAAAATAGCAATGTCCTTCTCAATAACACGACTACTTACCAGAGAATGGCCAACATAGTGAACCTTTTGCTTGCCAGTTTGTTTATACACGTACTCCAAGTTCGCAGGAAGATCATAAGCTACCAGTTCATCCCATGACCAATCCCAGTAGGCCTGCAATGAAAAATAGAAACAAGTAAATATTATGAATGCGCATCGATCTTTGCTAAGGTTGCGAGAGAGAGAGAGAGAGAGAGAGAGAGAGAGAGAGAGAGAGAGAGAGAGAGAGAGAGAGAGAGAGGGAGAACTGGATCGTCAGGGGAGAGCGAAGTGTGGCGGCGACTGTAGACCGTCCCCCGAGTGTTTGCGATCCACACGTCGTACCCGTTGTCTGCTAGAATGTATCCCAATGATTCGTCAGGCGAATTCAGCAGCCAGTTTATCCCATCCTAAGAAAGCATGAAAAAAAAGAAGGATATCTGCATTCTTTAAGCTCACATTTCTACGTAGGTTGTAATGAAATTTCACCATACCATAGTGAGTCCATGCTGCAGGAGGACAGGAATCCTTTTTGCTCCGGCAGGTCGACCGGACCGGCCCTTCGGGATTCTTTGTATGCTGAGGATGTATCCATCTTGAGTTGTCACCTGAGATGTGCATGCATGATCAGAAATATTCATCAGTACTTGGTTATTTTGTAACATGCTAGTAACCGAGAAAATATTAGGTCCACCATCTCACTGTCAAGATCTGATAGTTGTCTAAAACGTACATGCATCCCCTAAAGTTGAGGTTAATAGTTAGAGTTTGAAATCTGTATGTAAGACTTGGTTAACGTGTAGTAATAAACCTTTCATTTGAAGTTAGAAACTTCTAATACATAAATGTATCGGATCTTAATAAGCTTAGACAAGTCGCGTTCGATATAGCTTGAGCTCAGGCATTTATCCCGAGTAGATCAATGAAGAAGAACAAGCTAAATTAAGAATAATTTGCGCAGATTAGCAGACTGGTGATGAGGGACAATACGGTGTGTTCCTCGCATTCGTAGCCGTAAATCTCCACTCTGGATTTGCATGTACCCTTGTCAGCAGAAGCCTTCCTCGTGCCATCAGTCGACACGGGATCTTTCCTTGCCCCGTCGACAGCTCGGTCGGGTAATGCTAGTCCGGCCCAGAGAAGCCATACGAAGACGTGAGTGACACTGGCCATTGTTAGTTTGTATGAATCTCATTGAGAAGCTCAACTTCACTTAAATAGGCATCCATTCTATGGATGGGTGTGCGAACTTGATTCTTTATCTGGCCTAAGTAACTGTAACTTGTTTCTTGATGCAATGGATAATGTACATATTCAAATCAACACTACTTCTCATTCCCCCACAAGCAAGGAATGGAATAACAATCTTCCAACTAGACAACTTTGGATTTTGTACAGCGGGGACTACAAGGTTGGTCATTGATGATTAGTAGCTAACAAAAACATGTAAAAATTGTATTGTTATTATTGATTGATCTCTGGGCATTATCCTTCTTTGAATAGAGAAACATAAATCTTGAGAGCATTGCTTCTTGGCATTCTTAATTTTGGATGTTGGGTGAAATGCAATGACATGAGTTTAATAAGAAAGGATAACTTGTCCTTGTCAAGAGACTGAGACAGATACTAGAAGACACTTGGGGATGCCGTAGAGAAGAAGCTACGGAACTTACCTTGTCCCGGCCGGATAAAGTTCAGATAATAATCCTTCGTGTTAGTAGGAGCCTTGTGGCACTGGATTTTTCTAGTTTCTATGTCTCACTCCGTGTCCCTGTCCTTGTTCAAAGGTTGATGGAATGTCACTGTTATGGAAAGAAGATCCAGTAAACTATGAAGTTTACTACTACTGTTCCGTATGTATATCCAACCACCTGATCACTCTCTCTCTAAATGCACTCTCAGGTGGAGCTTATCCAACCGTCCTGTAGGATCTATGGCACAATACTGATCAAAAGGGCATCCGTGTGCCATCTTGTGCCCATATAAAGAGATTGGTCCCATTACTCCACTACCAAAATCTGTTGTACTAGTGACATAGTTACACCAACTAGTCGTGTCTTTACTAACCACACGTCCCAACGACGCACCAACGACTTCTGTCAATCTCAACATAGTTGCGACTCAATAGCGATGTATTGCTAAGGAGTCGCAAGACATCGCAGGAAGTCACGGTAATTGTGGATTACTTAGGGCAAAAGGCATGAAAGCTAGCGATAGTCGTTCCCCGTGGGACGTGATGTCGTACGAGCCTAAGTTGTGTTCGCACAAGACAAAGTCATAAGGTTATCCGAAATACAATACAAAGAGAGTACGCAGATAAATTTAACAACACATTTACAACAGAAGAAAACTTGACTTTCATTACTAATAACTTCTTTACAAGACTCGATTACAAAATGTGCCGCACGGACTTATAAATTAACTCAAATGAGGTATTCGTTCCATACATTTACATCCCTTTATACATAATGTTACGTCTCAGTTCCAAAATACATAGGATTAAGATACGTAAATATGCCAGCTATGAATCAAACAGACTCCAGCCCAGCTCGAATACGTATAAACTATCTATGTCATGTAGTTATAACTCTATATCACCATAATAATTCTATATCTCAATCCACAGAAAGTATGTCTCACGTATGACCAAGTGCACTAATGTTAATAAGACATTAATACATCATATCCTACAAGCAAACACGAATAAACAATATATAATAAAGTAGATCATGCTCTATTACATTTGTCTGAGCAAGCTCATAGAGAAGAATAAAATTTGCAAAACAAACCATATCAGCAGAATAAAGTAACGAAACATAATATAATGCCAGATAAATATAACAAATATATCAACCAAATATATACCTGAAATCCTGCAGAAACAATCACCAACTACCCTTCTATTCTAGCAGCTCAGTAAAATCTGGAGAGATCACCAGGTCCTCAATAAAGCACATGTAGACATGAAACGGTACAAAAAGTAAAAGGTGAATAAAGAACAATACAAAGATGTAAACTGAAAAAATAACAATGTCGTTGAGAATCGTTCTAATAAACGTGACTACAAGTAAATCAGATTAAACCGCAACTCGGTGGGAGCTAACGGCCCTATAGATCGTAGCTCGATGGGGGCTAACAGTAGAGAGTGGTCAACTATAATTAAGCCTATAACAAAATCCTTGCTTAGATCTATGAATCAAGTCAAGTCAATCAAACATGTCAAGTCCAAGTCAAGTTCAGGTCGATCATGTCAAGGAAACGTGGTATAGGACCATGTAAGGACAATCTCAAGAAGTATACAAGAACATGACAAGATATAACAGACAATAATGAAAAGATAGGAAACCATCTATGTGCATATATAATAATAAAATAATAATGACATTAACAGAAACATGTATCAAATATAACTGAAAAAATAGCAAAATAAAAAATGCATATAAACACTATAGAGTTCGGCAATGTGTACTTGTCTGTCGTCCAAGTCCTCGCCTACTTTACAATATTGAAATCTATCAAAGTTCACACATAATTAAACAATTATTTTAGCCTTCTAATGACACATGTTACACGTGTTTCCTATACGACATGTCTACATGCTTCTAGGATTTCTAGACCTAGTTACATAGTTTTGACTTCCAAAATTCAAGGTTAAGTCCCCCCAAAAAAAGGACAACCATATAAATCACCTACAATCGTAAAATTATGATTTAAAAATAATTTATATTGAATCTAACCTCTGAATTCCATATTTGGAATTTTAAAGTAAATCATGATAATGTCGACTCTATGTCAACTAGTCTTACCTAAACTTGTTCGAAACATTACCAAACTATTGCTAACACACACACACACACACACACACACACACACACACACACACACACACATATAAAATAATATATAAATATATAAGATAAATATAAAAATATTTAATTCTGATTATAACTCAAAAAATAATTTCATATTTATCTACAAAATAAGTCCCTATTTATGAGTTATTCTATGTCAACAATTTAGCCGAAAACCTAGTATTTTGGCCCATATTATTCAGGGTTCAAATTTGGGATGATAAAATCATGAAAATATTTTTTAAAATACTTATTATACAGTAATAAAACAACACTAAATTTAGTTTTAAGAAATTCTAACAATCGTTCAAAAATTTACATTGAATTATCAACAACTCACCCTATAATCTACATTGAAGATAGTACATAATAAAATATGACAAAATATGGATGTTAAAAGGTTAATTATCATATTTCTACATAATTAATATCATGGAGATTTGAGATAAAAATTTAGATTTTTTTACTGAAAGCCTTCGAAAGACTTCATGTTGGTGCTTCTCCTTGTCCAAGAACACAACTTTCTTGCTTTGCTTGGCTTGTTATTCCCTTATTGGTTGAAAGTGATAACAATGGTTCTTGGATGGGTTTGATGGCAAACGTAAAATTATTATAGAGTTTTGGTGGAGATTGAATAGAAGGATGATGTAAATGTTGTTTTTGGGTTGGAGAAAAAGCATTTTAGTGATGGAGTTGATGGAGGATGGGTTGCACTACAAAAATTTGTCAGATCAGCGACGTTTATCAATGTCGCTAATCTCGGTCAAAATGTCGCTAATTTAAGTTAGCGACGTTTTTAGCAACGTTCTGAAAACGTCGGAAAAAGCGTTTCGCTAATCGAAAAATGTCGCAAATCGTCGCTATGGCGACGTAAATTAGCGACGGTCATAACCTCGCTAACTAGCGACGTTATTGTGACGTTTCCTTGTGGTCGATGATTAGCGACACATTAGCGATTTACGACGATGTGGTGACATCAGATTGTTTGCCATGTCAGCAATTTAGCGACGTATATCAACGTCGCTAAATTTTAACCACACATATAAACATCGCTAAATTGAAAAAAAATAAAAAAATCCAGAATCCAGAATGCAAATATACAATCCAAAATACAGAAACCAATCCCTAGGTTCGTCGACCCCTTCGATGGAACACTTAACACCGGCACGCACAATACAATCCAGAATAGACAAAAAATATGAAGAATAAATAATATTCTCAACGAATAATATAAGGTACAAATATAAAGAACAAAGTCCAATATCCTCAAATACGTATAAAGTAAAAATATAAAGTACAAAGTCCGAAAATGCAAAAACAAAACTACTGATCGCCTGGAGCTGGAGCTGGAGCTGGAGCTGGAGGAGGAGGAGGAGCGCCACCAGATGACTGTCGCCGTAACGCAAGGATCGTCTGATACTCCTCCGGTGACAGGCTGACGAGCATGTCCTCTCGTGCACCGTCGGATGTAGACGATGCTTCCGGCGTACCAGACGGTCGCTCCGTAGCTATCTCGCGGAACTGCTGCATCTGCTCGACCAACCGCTGCGTAGTCTCCTACATAGCACGAGAAATCTGTCGTAGCATCTCAGTCGTCTCCTTAAGCCTCTCAAAATGTGAGATAAGCACAGAATCATTCGTATGCAGCTGCGGCTGCGATGCCGCCATCCTCTACAGCATCTTGTCAGGTAGAGCTGCAATTTGCGCATCGATACTCTACTGGGCTAACAGCGACTCCTCAGTCTGTGCAGGGCCGAGCACACTAGTGGCGATCCTAGAGGTCTGTAACGCAATGAAGGCACCATAGGAGCCCGTACCATAGTACGTACCCCTATGCATGCCACAAATGGCCCTCATCCATAGCTCGTCATCTGACTGAGCTGCGACGGGCTGGGGTTGCTGGGAAGTGCTAGCTCCAACTCCCTCTGACTGTGTCGACCCGTCCTCCCTAAGCCTCAAAAATTCGGCATAGAAATAACATCTATATGATCGACCTACGTAACTAAAAATTAATAGTAATGAACTAGCATTAAGTAAAACTTACGCAGGTGTCCCGGGCCTTGTCGTCGACCAACCGCTCCCCCTTCGTATTCGTGGCGAGGAACAAGGTCACCATATTTGGGTCCTCTCCCGAGTCAACCTGTTACGAAATTATTATATAATTTGTCAGTTAAGTTGAAATAAATATATTACTATAAAGTATTAATTTTGGGTATACGATGAGATATGTACCATATGAGTGAAGAAATTCATGATGGACCGTGACCCACCATACCACTACGACCCCGCCTGTCGTGCTCTTTTGTTCTTCGCGGATTTCTCCTTGTAGGTTCCCTCCTCGAATCTCCTCTTTATTGTTGCCCAATCGACGGCAGAGATCCAACCCTGAATAGGCTCTCTCCGGCGCTCGCGATTCTTTTGGTCGAGGATCGCGTCCCTAATGAGCTTGTTAGCGACGCTGGAAAAATAACTCGACAGCGACAGCGCGGTGGGGAGGGAAGAAGTAAGTCTGCTGAAAAAATTATAGTAGTACGTAAGTTATAACATAACATATTAAATGGTAAGGAAATAAACTTTTACGTACCAAGAAGTGCTCAAACTAGAAGGCCTTCTTGTCGGTCGAGACATCCCTCTAGTTGATCCAGGGCCCTCCGTAGTTCTGCCGCAGGAATGTACCCAGCAACCGGTGTACGAAGGAGGGATAATACCTGTAAAATAGAAATTAAAATTTATTAAACAAGTTTATAATAAATTTAAATAAATTAAATGCAACAATTTTACTTGCCGCCAGGCCCGAGTACAGGCCCAAATCTCCAACCTCAGATACCCCTCCAGACGACACAGAGGATCTGTCTCAAATGGGAGCTGCCCGCCTGCCCCTGCCCTGCCCCCTGCCCCTGCCCCTTCCCGCAGCCTGCCCCTCGTCCTCGGCCTTCCCCTCGGCATGGGCCTCGCTATCGTCCTCGGCCTCGGCCTCGTCCTCCTCCTCAATAGTGGGGTCGGCCTCTGAAATACTCGATGGTACTGGCAGCGTAGAAGTAGAAGGCCCTAGCTTGGAACTGCTAGAGCCGGGTGTGGAGCCACTACGGGCGACTAGACTACTAGTGTATACTGGAGTACGGAAGGATGAGGAGAACCCGGTAGGAGGAGTGGTAGATGGAGACCGTCCTACTCGTCGACTCCCACCAGCACCGGTACAAAAGGATCCACGTCGAGCCATATCTGAAAAACAAATAGTAGAGAAAATTAAAACAAATACAAATATGAAATAGAAACTAAGGTACATGGCCATAAAATTATATACAAAAATAATTACCAAACCAGACTACTTGTTCCTCTAAATTCAATCCTCTTCTGAAAATTTATCTTGTTCCTCTTCCTCTTCACTTCTATCAACTTCCTCTTCCTCTTCCGATACTTCTACCTCTTCCAATTGATGAAACATGTCATGAGGAACTTCCTTGAGTCCACATTGACAATATTTGTAATAAGAGGTAGTTCATCTTCCTGATAATCTATCTCGTCGATATCGAAGGTATTCCAAACTTTAGTCTTACAGACTGCCCACCAATCTGATCTCCCGGCTCCTCGTTTTGGATAGCTGGTAAAGTAAACTAGTTGAGCCTGGCTTGCTAGAATAAATGACTCATAAGCTTGATATCGATGGTGATAATTTATGTCGACAAGGCCATGTTTGTCAACTCTCCAACCTCGACATTGGATCGGATCGAACCAGTCATATCTGAACAAGACGATCTTACAAGGTTCTATGGCATAATTGTATGTCAGTTTCACAATCTTTCATAGGACGCCAAAGAAGTCATTGTCTGGGTCGATTACATTCCATAAGCCGAAAAGTCGTTGATTGTCCACATTAATGCTGCCAGCATCTGAAAATTCTTTTTTTGAAGCATCATATGTGTACACCCCTATTTTCCATAGCTGCTTCAGCTCATCTATCAATGGTTGTAAGTACACGTCGATGTTTCTCTACAGGTTGTTCGGACTGGGGATGATAATAGTTAAGAACATGTAAGGTATCTTCATGCACATCCAAGGCGGTAGGTTGTACGGAGTGAGGATTACCGACATCATGAATATTGGGAGCCTGAAAGTCCAAATGGGGTGAAACCATCAAAATAGAGCCCCAACCTTACATTATGCGCATCAGAAGCGAAATTAGGATATGCTCGATCGAAGTGCTTCTACGCTTCTCCATCAGATGGGTGATCCAATACTCCTTCGGTCTGTTGTCGCTTGTGCCAACTCATATTTTTGGCAGTCTCTTTCACCATGAACAACCTCTGCAATCGCGACATCAATGACAAGTAGTGCATTGAAGCAGTCAGTCTTTTAGACTTGCCTGCAGTAGTTGGCTTGTAGCGATCAGCACCACAGAATCCGTATACTTCTGCATCCTTGTGATCTTTATAGGAAAGCATGCATTCGTTCTGATAGAAATCGATCTTCTCGTATCCCATCCAGAGGGATATCACCATCCTCTTAGAGCGGTAGAAGTCTTTCGGTAATTTGGCACCCTCCGACAAGATATCTGTAATCAACTCGAGCACTCTATTGTAGCCTTCTTGCGACATGTTAAAGTCAGACTTTATGCTCAAGAGCCGAGTGATCACCTCTAACGGTGAATGGTCCTCACAACCAGGATACAAAGGAGTCCTTGCATTCTCCAACAATTCCATGAACTTTACGGCATCGACATTCGGTGCCTCCTCAGATGCGTCACGATTGTATGGATCGAAACTAGGCCCCGCTGCGTCGAAGACCATGTTCACGTACTCGTTGTCGACACCAGTTCTATTGTGGACATTCATATAAGGCTCCACATAAGGCTCCGCTTGGAATGCTAAAGGTACAAGCTCTCTGAGTGCGGTCTACTGCTAGTAATTCGAAAGGAAACCCTTTGTGTATAAGTGATACATCACATCCAATTCTGGTTGAATCTTCATGTTCTGATATTTTGTACACGGACATTTAATGACCATGCCATCCATGGACTGAGGAAACGCCTTCGCAAATGGGAGGAATTGTTCCACTCCGGCGATGTATTCATCTCGCACACGTACCTGTCATCTCGAATGCGGTTGTACATCCACGAACGGTCTCGCAGATACATGGATATAGCCATTTCTAGATATCTGCAAATATGAATAAACTTCAAAACTGAAACGAATAGAAATTATCAGCTTGAAGCCGAATAGGAATTATTAGCTTGAAGCCAAAAAGGAATTGTTCTACTATATTCATGCATTCCTATAATTATCCTTGGCAGCCTGAAGCCAAATAGGAATTATCAGCTTTAACTGTAAAACCACGTTCATCTACTGCAAGTCTAATGAACTCCTTATAGTTCCTAACATGTGCCTCCATTGGTATATGTTGCAGATATCAAAACAATCAAATATAGGTCTATGCTGTACATATCCTTTCTTTAAAAATAGTAAATACAATATTGAATATAAATATTTGAGACTACATTGCAGTGAGATAGTATTTAAAGAACTGATACTTTAATTATTGGTTGAAGAAAAAAATTATAGACTATAATGTTATGATTAAAATAATATTGTTTTAGACCTTTATATGGGGAAGTATTGTTGATTTGGTTTGGGGCAGCTGGGTCGCCAGCTGAGATTATTCTGAAAGAAAAATGTTGTATACGAAAAGTCGAGTGGTGGTTATATTATGTAATCATTTACAAGTTTTCACTATCATGCATTTTATTTTTTTATAGCTAGTTTCATACACATGATCATGTACAATTTATGTAGAAGATTTGATTCCTTAAAGAACGTCTAGGGCAATGGAACCGTGTCTCCCTAGGAGAAATATGTTGGTCCTACAAGATTTTATGCACCGATATTACGTTACCTTTAGTATGGCTTGCCACCTGTACTAGAAAAGATGACATAATACCATTAATTAGTTCCTATTGGTGTACTACACCATTGACCGTCATAGAGTCAAGTTGTATTGTCATGGCTTATAATTCTCTAATATTAATTAATTAATTTTTTTATATAATTAATAATTAATTATAACTATAATTAAAATGGTTATAACTTTTTTGATTATATATATACATTAAGTTTTGCATAGAAACCCTTAGGTAATTTTTAAATTTGTACAAATCATGTGGACAACTCACATAGATAGGTATCAAATTCTTGTGAAAGTGGCAATTCTTCATGCCATTTGTCACATGGCATGATCGAAGAGATGGGGGGCCATTATATGCCACCTAAACCCTCTCTCTCTCTCTCCATTCTTTATTTCCATTTCTCTTCTTCCCTTCTTCTTATTCTGCAGCTGCTGCTGCGGCTGCTGCCGCAACCACCTCCATCGCCTGCCACCGACGTCGCCACCGCCCGCCACCGACCCTGCCGCCCACGCCACCGGCCGCCGCCGCCGTCAGCCACACCACCACCTTCTTCTCCTCCTCCTCTTTCATAAACCTAGGTATTATTTCTTTCACTTCCCCAATTTATCTAAATTAAAACTCTAGGTCAGTTTCTAAATCCCCAAATTCTGGAATAGGGAAGAATATAGGAGGAAATCAAGATTTCACTTGGAATTGGGGAAGAAATTCTAGTTTTGCTCAGGACCAAGGTAAGTCCTCTTCCTCTTTCCCTTTTGGAAATTGATTTTTTATTTTATTTGTTATATATACACATTATTTAGTTTTAATTCTGAAATATGTGAAAATTCATAATAAGTTCAACTCTAAAAAAAATAAAAAAAATTAAAAAAAGAGAGGAAGTAATTTGTCTATGAGCATAAATTTTTGGATAGTGAATTCCTTATGGACACAATGTTTGTACATGATTTGAATTAGGACACAATCTCTCTTGACACAATACGGACACATAGGTATAGTTAAAAGTTTATGTATGTAAATAAACATATGCCCAAGATAATCTTGACACAAATATGTCTAAATCTTGTGTAAAAATATATACACAAATATCCTTGACACATTTTCATGTTATATAAATATATATACATAAACATTATGACACAATATGTAGGACATAACATAATTGGACACCCAATTCTGAATTTTTGCTATATATATATATATATATATATATATATATATATATATATATATATATATATATATATATATATATATATATATATATATATATATACACCTTGACACAATATAAAGATACAAATTCTTGTACATATATTTCATGGACAAATGTAAGTCTTGGCATAAATAGAGACTTGACCTATATACTCAAACGAAAGATATATATATTATCTATATTTTCTTTCTTGAACAAGATTTGTGAATGAGTTAGATTTCAATTTTTACATATTACGTCAATTCTGTCCACATTAAGAAATATCCTTAATTAGTATATTTGGACTTCATTTTTTTGTCAAAATGGAAGTTTATGAGTTCATATATGTTAGGGTACCCATATACCTATAAATCCTTACTTCTAAGCTTCTTTTTATGTACCAAAGAAGCAAAATTTTGGTATATAGCAATACATGTAAAAAATTGAACTTCTAGACTCAGTTTAGCCAAAATGTTACAATACATATAAATTATTTGAGTATGTGAAAAAATTAAAATTTTATACTTGGCATTACTGTACTTCTAACTGTTTCATTTGGAGAAAGAAAAGGGCTAAAAATATTGCTTGCTTGCTTGCTTGTTTGCTCGCTAAGGTGAGAAGGCTTTAAATTTTTCTATGTATTATTAAATGCGTGGTTCAGTGTTGAGAGTTGCTCCACCGAAGGGGTCGGCGTACCCGATTATTATATTTTGTTATATTTTGTCTATTGTAAAAATTTTGGAATCAATAAATACAAAGGAGACTCTGCCGAAATTTTTAATAATTTCGGGAGTTAGCCAAATTTAGAAACTTTAGGTATTAGAAAACCTAAATAAGAAATCTAAAATTATATCTAGTTCCTAGTTAGATTGATCCTACCGTATGGCGCGTTATCCTGATACACGGGATGGTAAGATAATTTAAGGAGCGATTCTTGCCAACAACTTACCATATGATGTGTCGTTTCTGACATATGGATGGTAACAAGTTGGATAAATCTTCCTCCAACAAGAGTTACCATATGGCGTATTGTCTTTATATACGGGATGGTAACCAAGATTAGAGGATAATATTAGACTTAAGAGTTAGCAGAATTTGTCTATATTTATAGTTGCATCATGGGGTGGGAGAGAACAACTGGATCACAACCATCAAAATCTCTGCAATATAATTACACCAGTAAAAGCTGATCAGTAGTCCCGCATCTGTAAGGCCTTATGAAGTTGGGGGGTGAGGCCTAGCTCACCAACAGAGAACTGTCCAGTAAATTTTGAAAATAAAATAGAATTTAAAAGTTAATGCATAAAAGTTTTCCACAAGATGTGGAGGGGTCGGATCTAAGGCGCCGTACCCAATACAGACACCACCTGGTCTCGGGTAAATGGGATTATTGTCTGGAAAATAGAGGGTGATCGTGATCCACATGTGTTCTCTATAAAAGTGCATAATCATAAGGCATAAAGTCATGTCTAGTATGATAAATTGTTGAATTATAAGTATCTAATATTTCCATTTGTTTCACAAGGTGGGTATTAGCCATTCACTTGAATTTCCTAAAATCTTCTAAAATTTTTGTCTTACTTATTATCGCCTTTGATCGAGGACTTGCTTGTCATTTCTAAATAACCTAGTATTTGTTCACTAGGAGAAGACGACGAGTCTGCTGGTATGCTACCTCTCTATGACGAGGGCAATGGCGAGGAGTAGACAATATAAAGAATCTCAAGAGATGACTGACACCGTTTTACAACCTATATATGTAAATTAATGTTTTTTGAATAGAATTTGTATATATAGTACTTCTAGAAAACAATTAATGTATAATAACTATAGTTTATGTAAATAAATGTGTTAAGTTGTTACATGTACTTTTCTATTCTAGTCTGTACAGGCGACAATCGTAATATGGGTGCGTAGCCTGGAGATGTTGTTGCCTACCCAACTTACCATGATATGGGAACGGGACGTGACACGTCTTTAAGTGGTGGCCCATGCAGGTGGGCACAGAATAGAAAAGCTAGGATAAATGAATAGGTTAAAGAGAATTGGGAAATTATATAAGTTATAACTAAAGTAAGTTTAAAACCTTGATTTCAATTGCACCCTAGAGATTTTCTTGAAATTTTCTAAGGATAGGTAGTACCGAAGCATTTAGGAAATACTAATGATACTACTTAGAATTTGTATTTCTTATGCTATTTGACCTATCCATTATATTTTATTTTGGGGTACTTGTTGGAGGGTATTAATATAGAGTTTCGTGTGTGTAGATCATGCCTCGCTTTTTGCCTTGTGCCAGATTGGGGAATAGTATGCATAGTTTAGATGATTACTATCGTTTTGCAAAAAGAAAGTAGCGGCTTGCTCCCAAGCAAATTATAAGGTCTTACGGAGTACACTATGAGATCCAATATCCCGTGGTATCGGTTGTTGTTTATGAGGATGTGGTATTTTTCAATAGGATAAATTATTTTGTACTTATCAAAATTCGGCAACATGGAGATCCAAAGAAGGACGACTATAATGGTACTTTTGAAGAATGGCTGGAATTTCATCCGGGGACAACCTTCATCGGAAAAAGAGAAATGTGGATCTAAGTAATGTTTAGGGGAGAAATGTGATGATGTAAGATAGTTTTTATCTGCTGTGAAACTCTTTTGTAAGATAGCAGTTGTTTATAAGGACTAGAAGGGAAATGCGACCTTGTATATGTATATATGTATGTATATATAAAATAAAAGTATTTTGGCAATATCAAATGGTTGGAGGTAGACTAGTTTAAATTTTCTTTTAATTTTACTTTACTTTTACTTATCATTTTGTAAAATTTATATTTATACATATACATATACATATATATATATTATATATATATATATAGATATATATTATAATTTAAAATATATATATATATATATATATATATATATATATATATATATATATATATATATTATAGATAATATATATATATATATACATCTTTTTAATATGTAATATTTTTTAATATATACCTATTAAAATGTTTTATATATATATATATATAAATTATATATATAATATAGATATATAAAATATATATAACATATATATATATATATATATATAATATATATATATATCTACAAGAAAAATATATCTATATATATATATATATATATATATTATATATATATATATATATAATATATATCTATATATATATTTTCTTGTAGTGATATATTATATATATATATATTATATTATATCTCTAATAATATATATATATATATATATATATATTATATATATCTCACTACAAGAAAAAAAAAATATATATGTATATATATATATATATCACTACAAGAAATATATATATATATAAAAAAAAAAAAATATATATATATATATATATATATATCACTACAAGAAATTCGGGTTTCTGTGACAAGTGTAAAACTTGTCACTGAAAGGGATATTTCTGTGACAAATAATTTTGTTGTCACTCATAATTTGTTTCTGTGACAACTTTTATTGTCCGTCACACAATTAAAACATTTAGTGACCATATTTTTATTGGTCGTCACTTAATGTGGTCACTGAAATTAAATTATGATTTTAGAGACAAGTTATGTGTGATAAGAAAAATAGTTGTCACTAAAAAAATTTGTTGTACATACAAGAAAATATTATTGTCACATAAAAGTATTAGCCACAAGATTAAAATTTTATTCTTGTCACTTAAAAGTTTCTTTTAGTTACCAAATAATTGTACGTCACACAAAAGTATTAGTCACAAAGAAAAAATTTATTTCTTGTAACAAAAACTTTAAATAATTTAAAAAAGTTAAATAAAAAATATATCCTATTTTGATACTATTTTGACATTACCATTTAAATTGTAACAAGATTGACTATACCAAAAATTTTCATACTATTTTGATACTATTTATCATTATCTATGACACTTTTTTGAAAGTATCGTAACCATGTATTTAACGACACCTTTAGAATGTCATCTAATATTAAATAACAAAAAATAACACATTGATAGTGTCATCTAAAATTTTAGTCCCTCGCTGTTTATTTTTATTTTTGGCGCCTTTACGTGAATTTCCTGATTAGTGTCCATTAGTGTACAAACACTCTCTCTTCTCCCTCTTTCTGACCTAATTTTCCATCGGCTACATGAACTCTTCCCCCTCATCGACATCGGTTTCGTCCGCTAGTCCTGCCCCCAGCCCTTTCGTATCTCCGACCACAACACGAACGTCACCCTCTTCATCAATTGTATCATAGTTGGGGTAGGCCTTGCCGGCAGCCTCGCTGTAGGCACCAATAGGGATCACATCCAACATGGTGGTGGTGGAAGAGGGAAGAAGAAGAAAACTGGTTCTTACTCAGAGGCTTTCACGAGCTATTCAAAGGGACGGGGGAGAGGGTCACCGACTCCCGGACCGTGTCGGCTTTCAAGGAGAAGGGTGTGCTTAGCGTGTCCGAGTTCGTCATCGTCGGTGACAACCTTGTCTCCAATTGCCCGATTTGGTCATGGTAAAAATTTTGAACTCTCCCTCTTCGATTTTCTCTTCTATTCTTCAATTGTTTCTGTAATTGGGGATCTGTTCTTGTTCTAATCTGTAGGGAGGCTGGGGAGTCAAGCAAAAGGAAATCCTATTTCCCCGCCGAAAAGCAGTATCTAATCACCAGAAATGGTACTGAAACCCTAATTCCCCTTTTAAAATTGAATGGAATTGGGGGTTTTGCCTTAATTTTGCATCATTTTTTTGTCGAATTCTCGTAAGCTCTAGATCTAGACAGCTAATATTGGTTGAGAAGAGTCGACTCCCCTCTTAAAATTGGATAGAATTAGGTTATTTATTTATTTATTAAAGTGTGAGTCTTTTGTTGAATCCTCACGTCATCACCAAAAATGGTACCAAAACATAGTAGAATCGAGATTTTCTTATGGAAGTTTGAATCGTTTGGTCAATTTTTTGCAATAGATGATGGAAACTTGTGGATTTAAGTAGGGAAAAGTTTGATTTTTTTTGTTTCTGATCTAATTTGGGAAATATTTGCCACGGATGGTAAGCAATATTTCATCACGAGAACGACGCTAAACCTTAATTACCCGTGATCGAAGGATTTGGATGATAGATTTGAAAAAAATGGGCCTATGATTCAAGGGACAAGCTTGCGTAAAGTAGCCTTCATATATGCCTGCTTATTGCTCCCTGCTTGTTTGCTCATCATGAATTCATACTATTTACGGAAATTGATAGATGATATACCTTTTAAAGGTCATAAATTTGGATTTTACACTATAAGAACTTGTATATTTAGTAGTGATGCAAGGCATAAAGTCTTATCATTCCCAAATTCATTGAACATTAGGTTGCTATTGTAGTACTGCCAGTGTGTCACAATTACGAAGTTTCTTAGGCTATGATCTGCTTTACGCTCTATTGCAATGAAGCAAATTTACAAGGATGATCAATAAACTAGTTATTCTTGAAAGTTTGTTTTTGTCTCATGAATGCAGCTTATATATTATTTATCTATCACCCATGGTGGAAAAAGATGCTGATTGGAAGAATTAGAAAATGTAGCACGCCTGCTACAACAGTAATTTGCATTCCCTTGTTCATGCTTTTGGTATTAATCAGTTCTTTAAGTGACATACAACACCGTTTTCCCAAGAGATCCTTCAATAAAGAATGTTGCAGACAAATTAGCAAGTTTTGTTGCAAAGAATGGAAGGCAGTTTGAACAGGTTACACGGCAAAGGAATCCTAGAGGTACCCCTTTCATGTATGGATGCTTCACTTCAGTTATCCCTTCCATGCAGACAAATTAGTAAGTTTTGTTGTTTTTATTGGTATAAGCAAATAGGTATTGGAGGGGCACTACATCTACATGTGCTTGGGGGGAATGAACCAAAGTAAATGAAAAGAAATTGTGTCCTTGATAATATCGTTTGTTATACTCAATCTAGGAGTAAAGGAAAGGTATCAGAGATAGAACAACATGAGGGCGAGGACCATTAGCATTACTATGGCTCCATAATTGGGGAGGTCATTTAACCTTGTAAGTGATATCTGATTGTGTTATGATTTGCTGTCAGACAAAACTTTTTGAGTCTTGTACCGCCGCACTCATTATGTAGTTATGTCTTGGATGCTTTTTTTTGTTTTCTTACTTTGTTATGTTAGTAATGGTGGATTGTTAGACATAATTTCCTACTTCCTGATATATGGATTTCTCATCCTCTACTCCACATACTTTTAAGCAGTAAATTTTGGGTACTGGTTTAGCTCAGTTGGGTAAAGCAGGAAATTTCGGGGACTAGCTTAGCTCATTCTGTGACTAGTTGCTTGTAAGGAATTGGTAACATTAATGCTTGAAATTTTGAGATGGGCAGTGCACTTAGTTTTTCAGAAATCTGTCAAGTTATAGTATTAATTTTCAAATGTTTCAAAAGCTAAATTTATTTCTCTCTGAGTGGAGTTATTGTGTTTAGTAGATATAATTTATAAAATAGTTCTTAGCACTTGTTACAAAGTGGTGTTCTAGATATTTCTTTTTGTTTCAAATTTTAGGAAAGATGGAAGATCATTTTAGAATCGTCTTCATATATCACTAGTACGAAATGCGAATGGCAAGGTATTTATTCTCGACCTCTAGCAATTATAAGCTATTCCTTATGCTCTAGTTAACTACTTTGTTGGTTCTTTTAAACATTTCATAGACATTGCGGTACTCTATTCTCATTGCTTTTATTGTAGAAATTTTTGACAATTTTTTTTCTTATACATATATGCTTACGTAATATTCTAAACAATCTCTTTATTAATTTATACAGGTCATTAAAGATTGATGATCACCAAGACAGGAGCTGCATATGCAATTGATCATCAATTTATATTTATAGATTACTCTAGGTTTTATGTACCAGCTACTTTGGATACTCTTTATTTTATAAGTACCAATATTACTTCTCTTCATGTTATATGTACTGAATTTTGTGGAGCAATATAATTACTTTTTGAGAATTGCTATAAATATTTTTCATGTTGTTGTCGTCTATAATTATTTAGAGTTAGTCGCCTATATAAAGGCTTTTTAGAATTTGTGAAGGTTAGTTTTGGTTTACATTGGAAAGTCGATGAGGGTGTTCTTGGAAGATGAGCACAATCATGCATATCCTCTTCTACAAGAATTGTGTGATATTACATTATGTTCTTTTGTTTTTAATGTATAATGACAATGACAAAAAAATACTCGTGACAATTGATTTTCCTTCAAACATATAAAGTGTACACTATGGTGACAATAATAAATGTGTTACTGCAAGTGTTTACAATGATGACATGTACTTGTCACTAAACATATACGTTTATTGTGACAATAATAAAAGTGTTACTAAAGTTGTTTTGTGATAGCAAATGTCATCACGAAAATAATTTTTATTTTTGTCAAAATTTTTTTATTTATTTTTAGTTACAATAAAAAGCTATTTTGTGACAATATTGTGCGCCACTTATAATATTTTTAGTCACGAATTTTGTTGTCACGAAAAGTTTACTATCACTGATAACATATTCTTGTCACAGTAGAGAACTTTTTGTGACAACGACTTTTGGTCGTCACCTATACTTTTAGCTACGGAGGTATAGGCTACGAAAATAAGTTGTCACTGTACTCGTCACAGAAGATGTGTTGTGACGACTTTCATAATTTCTGTGACAACTTTACATGTCACAAAAACCATGTTTTCTTGTAGTGTATATCAGTACTTATTGTTATTAATTTTTCATTTGAGGATTATGATGGGTGTAGGTTATGGATCTGTTCCAACCGAGTTTGCTATGGTATGGAAGTGATTACACTCTTTATGTATATCAGCAAACGGTAAGGGAGCGATAGAGTTTACTGGATTGGTATAACATACCAGTGTATGAGATAAAGTATGGTATTCAGCGACCTGTCATAAGAGACATAGAAGATGGGGCAGAAGTATACCATGTAAGGGAGATCCATTACGTATATGTTCGAGATCCAAACTATATATACTCTTACCCCAAGATAGAAGGCTACGAAGGGACTTATGATGATTGGGAAGAGAATTTTCCAGAAGCTACAATCCTCCAAAGGGAACGTGTGCGTCTGTGTGCTGGAAGCTCTTCTATATAGACTGAGAGCCGTATAGCCTATATTTTGTAAATAGAAGGGTATGTTTTGTCTGTTGTACCACATTTTGTAAAAACAACAGATGTATATAGAGGCCAAGAGTAGGAGGGATATCTATATGGATAGTATGTATATGTAAATATCTAGTAAAGCTAACAACATGTTGTCCCATTTTGATAAATAGTAAATGAATATGTTGTTCTTTACTCTTCTGAAAAAAACTTTGTTCCTTGACATTGAAAATTCTTGAATTTCTGAGATATAATATACTCCAATATTTTGTATCTCTCAAATCAAATTTTATTTGATAAAGCTATTTTATCAAATCTTCCATTTGAATCCAAAACCATTTCCTAAAAATTTTTATCTTTGAATTACTCAGGAAATGGACAGTTCAGATAATCCTCATTCATCTACTCCTGCCACCTAAGCTGAACAAAGCACTCTCGATATATATCAATTACTACAACAGATTCTGGAAAGTCATAGTCAGCAGGCTAATGCAGCGCAAGCAACGACGGCTGCACTAATAGAACAATTACGGGCTCCACCTAAACCAAAGAAAAAATCGGTAGCTGACTATAGGGATCTAAATCCACCCAAGTTTTGTGGGACTGAGAGTCCTATGGAAGCTGGACAGTGGATGAGAACCATAGAGGGACTAATGAAGGCAGCAAATATCAGTCCCGAAGACATGGTAACAGTCATCCGGATCCAACTTTTGGATGTCACAGATAGCTGGTGGAGCGCAGAACATCCAGAAGAATCAAATGAGATGGTTCCTTGGGAAGAATTTAAAAGGAAATTTGAAGAACAATTATTTCTAAGATTAGCAAGACTGGAGCTAGAACGGAGGTTCAGCCAACTTAAGCAAGGACATTTAACTGTAGATGGATATGCTGCAGAATTTACCAGATTGAGTAAGTTCGCATCCTATATGGTAACAAATGAGGAAGCAAAGGTGAGCCTCTTCCAAGAAGGACTGAATCCTGAACTGAAGCACAAGGTAGCACCATATCGATGCAGGACCTACTCGGAGATAACTAAGGCCGCCCGAGATCAAGAAAGGATGTTGAAGGAAAGACAAGCTCAAAGGTTGGGAGGTTCAAAGAGATCATGGAATACAGGATATTGAACCCAGAAGAATCCATGGCAAGGACCTCCTAAGCGTCCTCAAACGGGACAGGCAAGGGAAGTAACTACTTGTAATTTCTGTGGAAAAGTAGGACACATCAAGAACAACTGTAGACTACTCAATGGTCTGTGTTTGAAGTGTAGACTTTCAGGGCACCAGGCCTACCAGTGCTATGAATAAATCAGGACGGCAAAATCCTCGACATAGTCTAAGGCCAATGCTGCAAGGGAATGGTCCCAGACCTATGAACCAAGCAACGACGAATCTTCGAGCAATTGTACCATCTGAATACCAGCATAGGCCCCCGTTGGCTCCACAGGCACATCAGTTCCAACAGGCTCAAAGGGCAAAGCAGCCACACTTGGAGAATAAGAAGAAAAAATATGGTCAAGCCTTCATGATGGATTCAGAAGAGGCCGAAATCGCAGATGAAGTAGTGATGGGTACTATACTAGTTTCATCGTATCCCGCATCAGTTTTATTTGATTCAGGTGCCACACACTCTTTCATATCTGCTAACTTTTTATCACAACGGGAAATTGAATCACAACCCTTGATTAAGAAGCTAAACATTCTCACGGGTAATGGAGTAGTAAAGGTTAGTCGTGTCTGTAAAGCATGTCCAATTAAACTAGGCGGGGGAGCATTTCGGGTAAGATTATTAGTTTTCCCAATGAATAACTATGATGTAGTATTGGGGATGGACTGGTTGACAAAAACATCAGCCAATATAGACTGTGGCCAAGGTAGGATTTTATTTCAACTTCCCAATAAGAAGACATAAATTGAACCGAAATCAAAAAGAATTTGATGCTAGAGAATTGGAAAGGCTTGAATTACCAATTCGAGGAAGATTCCAAGAATTGGAGGAAGAATAATTTCCAAGGGTTGTAGAAGAATTCAAAGATGTATTTCCACAAGAATTTCCCGGATTACCGCCAGATAGGACAGTAGAATTTTCTATTAATTTGATACCCGAAGCAGCTCCTATAGCCAAGAAAATTTATCCATTGAACAAAGAATTAGCAAAGCTGAATAAGCAGATCAAGGAGTTATTGTCCAAGGGATTTATTCAACCAAGTGCCTCACCCTGGGGTGTGCCAGTTTTATTTGTGAAGAAGAAGGATGGAACCCTACGATTAGTCATTGACTATAGGACATTAAATGAAGTCACCATAAAAAACAAATACCCCTTGCCAAGAATTGATGAATTATTTGACCAACTAGAAGAAGCAAAAGTATTCTCGAAAATTGATTTAAGATCAGGGTATCATCAAGTAAAGGTGAAAAATGAAGATGTTCAGAAGACAACATTTAAAACTCGCTATAGGCATTACGAATTTTTAGTTATGCCATTCGGGTTAACAAATGCTCCTGCCATATTTATGGATCTAATGAACAAAATATTTTATCAATACTTGGATAAATTTGTGATTGTGTTTAGTGATGATATATTGATTTACTCGAGGAATGAAAAAGAATATGAAGAACATTTGAGAATAGTACTCCAAACCTTACGACAAGAAAAGTTGTATAGAAAATTAAGCAAATGTGAATTCTGGTTGGACAAAATTTCCTTCCTGGGTCATATAGTGAGTGGAGAAGGGATATCGGTATATCCTAAGAAAATAGAAGCTGTCGAATCTTGGCCTACTCCTAAGAATGTAGCAGAAATCCAAAGCTTTCTTGGTCTAGCCGGATATTATAGAAGATTTGTAGAAAATTTCTCAAGAATTACGGAGCCACTTACTCGATTAACCCGAAAAGATGAAAAATTTAATTGGACTGATAAGTGTCAAGCTGCTTTTGAGGAACTGAAGGAAAGACTTATCACGGCTCCAGTACTGGCTCTACCATCTAGATCAGGAGGGTTTGAGATCTATAGTGATGCCTCAGGAAAAGGATTAGGCTGTGTATTAATGCAACATGAAAGAGTTATTGCTTATGCTTCTCGTCAACTGAAGACACATGAAAGAAATTACCTATCTCATGTTGTGGAATTGGCAGCTGTGGTTTTTGCATTAAAGTTATGGAGACATTACCTATATGGTGAACAAGTCAAGATATATACCGATCATAAAAGTTTGAAATATGTATTTACTCAAAAGGATTTGAACATGAGGCAACGAAGGTGGCTAGAGTTACTTAAGGACTTTGATATGGAGTTGGAATATCATCCGGGAAAGGCTAACAAAGTGGCCGATGCCTTAAGTAGAAGACCCACAGCTTTCTTTATGAATACATCTAAAGAAATATTAGCAGATCTGAGGAAGATGGGGATTGAAGTAATATGTCCTATAACAGATGGAATCTGGGAAAACTTACAGATTCAATCACCCCTAATAGTAAGAATTAAAGAGGAGCAGAAGGATGATATGAAACTGCAAGGATTATGGAGCAAGACGGGGACTGGAACACAAGCTGGATTGATTAAGCATCCCGATGGATCTTTGAGGTTTGGAAATCGTTTATGTGTGCCATATGAAGAACTCGGGACTGAGATAATGTCGGAAGCACATAGCTCACATTACTCCATTCATCCTGGGAGTACAAAGATGTATAAGGATCTGAAGCAGAATTTTTGGTGGCATGGAATAAAACAAAAAATAGCCAAATTTGTGTCAAAAATGTTTGGTACGTCAACAAGTAAAGGCCGAGCACCAATGGACTGTCGGACTTTTATAACCCCTGCCTGTACATGAATGGAAATGGGAACATATTACAATAGAATTTGTATCCGGACTCCCAAAAACCAGAAGAGGTAATAATGCCATCTAGGTAATTATGGACAGGCTTACAAAATCTGCAAGGTTTCTACCATTCCGAGTCGGGCAATCTACCGAGCTATTAGCCGATATGTACATGAAGAATATTGTTAGTCAATATGGGGTACCGGTGAGTATCGTCTAAGACAGAGATACTCGGTTTACTTCTAAATTTTGGAAAAGCCTGCAAGACAGTCTCAGTACTCGTCTGAAGTTCAGTACAACATATCATCCACAAATAGATGATAATTCAGAAAGGGTGATTCAAATCCTCGAAGACATGTTGAGAGCATGTACCTTAGACTTCGGAGGATCCTGTGACGACCATTTACATTTAATAGAGTTCTCCTACAACAACACTTATCAAGCTAGAATCAAAATGGCACCATTTGAAGTCTTGTATGGAAGGAAGTGTCGGTCACCAATATGCTTGAGTGATATGGGAGAACGTCAACTATTAGGCTCAGAGCTGGTTACGCAAACGGTAGACAAGGTCAAGGCAATTTGGAGTCATCTCCAAGCAGCACAAGACCAACATAAAATGTGAGCCGACAAGCACCGAAGGAACTTGGATTTCAAGGCTGGTGATCGTGTATTTTTAAATATTTCACCAACTCAGGGAACTATCAGATTTGGGACAAAAGGAAAGCTAAGTCCAAGATACATTGGACCATTTGATATACTGGAGAAAATTGGGAATATATCTTACAAACTGGTTCTACCACCATCCCTCGAAGGAGTACATAATGTATTTCATGTATCTCAACTCCGAAGATA
The DNA here is from genome assembly GCA_029216955.1 of Iris pallida. Lineage (NCBI taxonomy): Eukaryota > Viridiplantae > Streptophyta > Magnoliopsida > Asparagales > Iridaceae > Iris > Iris pallida. The sequence goes on along the minus strand of JANAVB010041416.1, from coordinate 7,082,984 downwards.
CGTGCCAGATTCACATCACATACTTGATCATTCAGAAATCATAGTGGGTCCAACTCTATGCCTAGAACAGAAGCCGGTGGAAATTTTGGATCGTAGAGAGAAGGTACTCCGAAATCAAATCATTCCACTTGTTCGAGTAGCATGGAACAAAGATTCTTCAGGAGAATCAACTTAGGAGAAAGAAGAGGACATGTGGAACCAGTATCCGTACCTGTTTACCGAACAAGGTTAGTTATTTCCATAATTTATATTAATTTGTTGTTTCAAATTCTGAGGACGAAATTTTATTTAAGGAGGGTAGAATGCCATGGCTTATAATTCACTAATATTAATTAATTATTTTTTATATAATTAACAATTAATTATAACTATAATCAAAATGGTTATAATTTTTTTTGATTATATATATACATTAAGTTTTGCATAGAAACCTAAATTTGTACAAATCATGTGGACACCTCACATAGATAGGTGTCAAATTCTTGTGAAAGTGGCAATTCTTCATGCCATTTGTCACATGGCATGAAGAGATGGAGGGCCATTATATGCCACCTAAATACACTCTCTCTCTCTCTCTCTCCATTCTTCATTTCCATTTCTCTTCTTCCCTTCTTCTTATTTTGCTGCTGCTGCTGCGGCTGCTGCCGCGACCACCTCCACTGCCCGCCACCGATGCCGCCACAGATGCCGCCACCGCCGCCGCCGCCGCCCAGGCCACCGGCCGCCGCCGCCGTCAACCACACCATCACTACCTTCTTCTCCTCCTCCTCTTTCATAAACCTAGGTATTATTTCTTTCTCTTCCCCAATTTATCTAAATTAAAACTCTAGGTCAGTTTCTAAATCCCCAAATTCTGGAATAGGGAAGAATATAGGAGGAAATCAAGATTTTATTTGGAATTGGAGAAGAAATTCTAGTTTTGCTCAGGACCAAGGCAAGTCCTCTTCCTCTTTCCCTTTTGGAAATTGATTTTTATATTTCACTTGTTATATATACACATTATTTAGTTTTAATTCTGAAATATGTGAAAATTCATAAAAAGTTCAACTCTAAAAAAAATAAAAAAATAAAAAAAAGAAAAAGAGAAGAAGTAATTTGTCTATGAGCATAAATTTTTGGATAGTGAATTCCTTATGGACACAATGTTTGTACATGATTTGAATTAGGACACAATCTCTCTTGACACAATATGGACACATTGGTATATTTAAAAGTTCATGTATGTAAATAAACATATGCCCAAGAAAATCTTGACACAAATATGTCTAAATCTTGTTTAAAAATATATACACAAATATCCTTGACATATTTTCATGTTATATAAATATATATACATAAACATTATGACACAATATGTAGGACATAACATAATTGGACACCCAATTCTGAATGTTGTTGTATATATATATATATATATATATATATATATATATATATATATATATATATATATATATATATATAAAAATATATATATATATTTATATATATATATATTTTAATATATATATATACACCTTGACACAATATAAAGATATAAATTCTCGTACATATATTTCATGGACAATTGTAAGTCTTGGCATAAATAGAGACTTAAACTATATACTCAATCGAAAGATATATATATTTTCTATATTTTCTTTCTTGAATAAGATTTGTCAATGAGTTAGATTTTAATTTTTACATATTACGTCAATTCTGTCTACATTAAAAAATATCCTTAATTAGTATATTTGGACTTCTTTTTTTTTGTCAAAATGGAAGTTTATGAGTTCATATATGTTAGGGTACCCATATACCTATAAATCCTTACTTCTAAGCTTCTTTTTATGTACCAAAGAAGCAAATTTTTGGTATATAGCAATACATGTAAAAAAATTGAACTTCTAGACTCAGTTTAGCCAAATTGTTACAATACATATAAATTATTTGAGTATGTGATAAAATTAAAATTTTATACTTGGCATTACTGTACTTCTAACTGTTTTATTTGGAGAAAGAAAAGGGGTAAAAATATTGCTTGCTTGCTTGTTTGCTCGCGAAGGTGAGAACGCTTTAAATTTTTCTATGTATTATTAAATGCGTGGTTCGGTGTTGATAGTTGCTCCACCGAAGGGGTCGGCGTACCCGGATATTAAATGCGTGGTTCGGTGTTGAGATTTGCTCCACGAAAAGGGTCGGCATACCCGATTATTATATTTTGTTATATTTTGTCTATTGTAAAAATTTCGGAATCAATAAATACGAAGGAGACTCTGCCTAAATTTTTAATAATTTCGGGAGTTAGCCAAATTTAGAAACTTTAGGTATTAGAAAACCTAAATAAGAAATCTAAAATTATATCTAGTTCCTAGTTCGATTGATCCTACCATATGGCGTGTTATCCTGATACACGAGATGGTAAGATAAGTTAAGGAGCGATTCTTGCCAACAACTTACCATATGATGTGTCGTTTCTAACATACGGATGGTAACAAGTTGGATAATTCTTCCTCCAACAAGAGTTACCATATGGCATATTGTCTTTATATACGGGATGGTAACCAAGATTAGAGGATAATATTAGACTTTAGAGTTAGTAGAATTTGTCTATATTTATAGTTGCATCATGGGGTGGGAGAGAACAACTTGATCACAACCATCAAAATCCCTGCAATATAATTACACCAGTAAAAGCTGATCAGTAGTCCCGCATGTGTAAGGCCTTACGATGTCGGGGGGTGAGGTCTATCTCACCAACAGAGAACAGTCTAGTAAATTCCGAAAATAAAATGGAATTTAAAAAGTTAATGCATACAAGTTTTCCATAAGATGTGGAGGGGTCGGATCTAAGGCGCCGTACCCAATACAGACACCACCTGGTCCCGGGTAAATGGAATTATTGTCAAAAAAATAGAGGGTGATCGTGATCCACATGTGTTCTCTGCAAAAGTGCATAATCATGAGGTATAAAGTCATGTCTAGTATAATAAATTATTGAATTATAAGTATATAATATTTTCATTTATTTTACAAGGTGGGTATTAGTCATTCACTTGAATTTCCTAAAATATTCTAAATTTTTTGTTTTACTTATTATCGCCTTTGATCGAGGACTTATTATCGTTTCTAAACGACCTAGTATTTGTTCACTAGGAGAAGACGACGAGTCTGCAGATATGCTACCTCTCTATGACGAGCGCAATGGCGAGGAGTAGACAATATAAAGAATCTCAGGAGATGACTGACACCGTTTTGCAACCTGTATATGTAAATTAATGTTTTGTTGAATAGAACTTGTATATATAGTACTTCTAGAAAACAATTAATGTATAATAACTATAGTTTATGTAAATAAATGTGTTAAGTTGTTACATGTAATTTTCTATTCTAGTCTGTACAGGCGACAATCGCAATAGGGTGAGTAGCCTGGAGATGTTGTTGCCTGCCCAACTTACCATGATACGGGAACGAGGCGTGACACGTATTGCTATGATCATTTTATAGGATGGTACATTCTAATTCTTGTTTCGTAGGGAAGGAAAATTGGTCATGGTTGACAAATGGTATTCATGTGTTTAAATTTCTTATTATGAATTGTTAACATAACTTAGTAATAACAGAAAGATCACTTAATAAGAATGCATACTCGTATGATTATTGTGTTTCTTTAGGTGAATTTAATTAATACCACTTACCAATACATTTTGAGTATGTTGAAACTTTAGTTACATAGACAACACATTTGTGCATTATGGGTTGCTTAAAGGAAAATAGTTTCCCCTCCACCACCCCTAACCCTAACCCAACCACCCCAGCCCCCCACCCCCCGTCCCTTTCCCCCACACCACCCGTAACCCTAAACCTGTCCCCCAAGCCCCCTCCTTACCCCCAGCCACCTCACCCCCCTGTCCCTCCCCCCAGCCACCCCCCCCCACTCACCACCCAACCACCCGTATCCCTCCTGTCCCTCCCCCCAGCCACCCCCTCACCCCCAACCACCCGTACCCCCCTGCCCCTGCCCCCGAGCCACCCGCACCCCCAACCACCCATAACCAAAATAGAGAGGGAGAGAGATGGGAGTTATGTACCGGAGAGGGAGGAGAGTCCGCCACACCGGAGGGGAAAGTGAGGAGAGAGTGAGAGAGAGTGAAAATGGGCGGAAATGAATCGGGAGGAATTATAATTAAAAATTAGCGACGTTGTGAGGAACGTTGCTAAATTCGTCGCTATTAGCGACGTAATAGCGATATTTAGCCACAAAAAGCTCATTTAATTAATATACGTCGTTGGCACGTCGCTATTTCGTCACTAATAGCGACGATTAGTGAAGTTTTACATAAATGTCGCTAATTTGCAAAATTTTGTGACGTTTTCACTAACGTCGCTAAATTATGTCGCTAATAGAGCAGATTTTAGTAGTGTTGGTGGTGTGAAAGGGCTGCTGAAATTGAAGAGGCGGAAGGGTTTTTAGTCATCCGAGAAGGGTGGAGAGGGTTTAGTTAGGTTAGGGTTAGGGTTTTGTGAATGTAGTGTATATATGGGCTTTATAGGAGGATATACATGCACATGGGTGGTTTTTGGTGGATTTATTGGGCCGGCCACATAGGGGATGCTATAGAGGTGGTTGGCCATACATGTGTTGCCATATCGAGTTGGGCATGGGTAGCAAAGGATTTTGGTTTTGTTAGAAAATGTGGTTAGTCAATAGGTTTGGATAAATAATATATAATTCTATATATGGAAACCACTATATGTATACAGATATATACAATCCAATCTCAAAATATAATCCCCCATAAATATACATAAATATATGCTAGATACTCTATATGCCTAATTAGGATTTGGTTTGACTTTGGATCAAGTTTAGACTAATGCCAACTAGGATTACCGACATATATATTTCCTATAAATATAAACTTCTATAATTAATGGAAGCATGTTAATTTAAATTTTATATACGTATATATATATATATATATATATATATATATATATATATATATATATATATATATATATATATATATATATATATATTGTTTTTTTTTAAAACACTAGAATTTTATTAATATTTGGTGAGTCCCAACTCAGGTTACAACATGAGCATGGTGCTCATAGTACATCTGGATATATATATATATATATATATATATATATATATAAAAATATATATATATATATATATATATATATATATATATATATATATATATATATATATATATAATAAACCAAAACAAAACCCTTAATGTTTGCAATTGATAGAGGCTTTCCCGATATGTCTATGAATCTCCTTGATCATCATCCCCGCAGAATACTTATATCCTTCGTATCTCCATTTATTTCTATTCTTCCATAGTACCCATATGACTGCACCTACTGCAATTTGTTTTTGATGAAGTCTCTTCCCCCGCCACTATTTGTTTAACTGCTGCATTAACGAAGAAGATCCACGAGCTTTCACTCTGTAATCCTGCTGCAATATCCCCCAAACTTCTGTAGCCAGCTCTCCTTCATGAAATATATGATCCAGGGACTCCTCCGAGTTATGATCACAACAATGACACATCGACGCCATGCTATATCCAAGCTTGACAATATTGTCTTCAGTAGGCACTTTGTTATGTAAAACACGCCACAATAAAATCGACCACTTGTAAGGAATACAAGTGCCCCAAATGTGGACAAAGTAATGAATTATAGGCCTTTGAATATGAGCAACTTCCCAAGCCGAAGATACTGTGAACCTACCATTAGATCGGCACTACCACATGCCTATGTCATCCCTAATTATATGTTGATTTGCCAAATCTTTTCCTTCTAATAACCGCTTCCAAACATGGGTTGCATTAGATGTAACTCGAACCTCACTCGCTGGAGACCGAGAGCAGTATTTGGCTTTGAAGAACTCAATCCAGCGGCTGTCTTGAGTGGAAAACTTCCACCAAAGTTTGATAGTGAAGGCCCCCATCATGTCTTCTAATCTTTTAACACCCAACCCCTCTTCTTCCTTCTTTCTAGCAATATAATCCCAGCCCAACCATCTATGTTTAGGCGCTCCTTGGAAAGAACCCCAGAAAAATTCACTACAAATAGCCTCAATGCGGCGTAACACGGACACTGGGGGATTGCACGCGGCCAGAGTATATATTGGTATTGAAGAAAGAACGGATTTGATTAGCACAAGCTTACCTCCAGGGGAGAGAGTTTTATTATGCCATCCCTCTACCCTTGCACGAATCTTCTGAATCAATTCCTCGTACATGCTTGCATTACGATACCCCGCCGCCATAGGGCACCCTAAGTAAGTAAATAGAGGAGTCCCAATCGAGAAACCAGTCCTTGCAGCTAATTCATCCACTCTATCTGCAGGAGCCTTAGTTGACACATATAAGGAAGACTTAGCCACATTCATCTTCTGCCCCGAAGCTGCCTCATAGCGCCTCAGTAGATTCTGAATCAATGTGATCGACCTAATGTCTCCAGCCGAGAATAATAAGATGTCATCGGCATAAGATAAATGGGTGATCGGATAACAATCTCTCGGCGTTATGAATGGAGTAAAGCCTTCTACTTCAGGGAGCATCTTCAGGTTTTGAGATAGGGCCTCCGCAGCTAGAATGAACAAAGCAGGTGATATAGGATCTCCTTGCCGCACACCTCTGAAAGATTGAAAATAACCCGAAGATTCACCATTAATCAGTGGAGAGAACCACATATTATTTTGTAGACGAAGCATCATATCGACCCATTTGTTGTGAAATCCGAACTTGCGCAACACCTTATTCATGAATCTCCAATCAACACGGTCATACGCTTTCATCATATCTAGTTTAATAGCAATATTACCACCCCAGTGCTTCTTGTTCATTTTAGCTACTAATTCCTGCGCAAGCACAATGTTGTCCACTATTTCTCGACCTTTGATAAAGCCACTCTGTTCCGGTGAAATCAACTTAGGCAAAAGTGGCGCTAATCTAAGAGCAAGGGTCTTCGAAATGACTTTGTTCAACATAGAGCATAAGCTAATAGGCCTGTAGTCCGAGAAGTACTTGGGTTGCTTGACTTTAGGAAGAAGGACTAATGATGTGTTTGTGATGGAGCGCGGCAACGAGAACCCATCAAAGAACATGCCCACCGCCTCTGTGATATCCTTGCTGATGATGTCCTACGAGGAGATGATGAACTTCGGGGTGAACCCATCAGGACCAGATGCGCTATTCTTATCCAGCGACTTTAAAGTATCTAATAGCTCATTGGTCGACGGGAGAGCGATTAAGTTATCATTCTCGACCTCATCCTCTAGGCACGGAATGGCTGCGAGGAAGTCATCATCCTTCGTAATATCACTACGTTCATATAGAGCCCCATAATACTCTAATGCATAAGCCTTAATGCTCGCAGTATCATTAAGCACAAACTCATCCGCAGTAGCAATAGAGTGGATACGTAGGGCTTTCTTCTTGTAATTAACACAATCATGGAAGTACGCAGTGTTTTTATCTCCCTGTAAATCCCATTTGATCCGAGACTTTTGCTTCCAGAAAGCCTCCTCAATGCGAACTCGCTGTTTCAATACGGCAGTGGCCAATGCGAGCTTCTTCTTGTTCTGTGTCGTATAAGCCTCCTCTAGCCGAAGTTCAGCAGCTAATACTTCATCCTCCGCCTTCCGAACCTCCTGAAAAATATCACCATATGTAGCTTTACTCCATGACGAGAGTCGTTTACGACAAGCATCAAGTCGCAAAACAACTCTCGTAATCCCATGTCTATGATCTACAGAGTTCCAGGCTTCATGCACCACAGCGAGAAAATCATCATTGGCAGTCCAGAAGTCGAGAAATCTAAATTGCTTCACCCCTCATGTATTGCTCGCAAGCAATCGAACAAGAATAGGTGTGTGATCAGATTCTGTTCTATTGAGATGCTCCTCCAAAGAACAAGGTGCCATAGAGAGCCAGGCATTATCAACAAAGACTCGATCAAGGCGAGATGCACGTCGATCCTCTTTATCAGACTTGACCCATGTGAAACCACTCCCCGTATATAGCAATTCTGATACACCTGCGGCCAACTGGAAATTAGCAAACTCCTGCATAGAGAGGGCTTCAGCAGGCCGGCCACCAATCTTTTCATCTGATCGAAGAACAACATTAAAGTCCCCTCCAACAATCCAAGGCAATTGGTGATTGTCCTGCAGCTGTAACAATCGTTCCCAGAGTAGCCGTCGACCTTCCTTCTTACCATCCCCATGCACAATTGTGAAGAGAGATGTCATAGACAACATAGGGTCAAAAACCCTAACAGAAAGAGCCTGATCAAGAGTCCACCACATCTATATTGCACCCGGACCTCGATAGAATCCAAATATTACTTCTTTCATTAGAGACAGCTAGAGAAAAACCCAGCTTAACTTTATAGTGTTGCACTTGAGAGTGATCGACTTTAGGTTCTATAATGGCGAGAATATATATATATATATATATATATATATATATATATATATATATATATATATATATATATACACACACGTACATATATACACGTACATACGGCAACATATTTGGATGCACAACATGTCTACATGGGTTTAGGTTTAGTTCGGGTCAATTTTGGGCTAGTTTGATCTCCTAAAATGTCAAAAGCCTTTATAATTAATTAATTAAGACATAAATATGGTTTAAGCCACAAATTGACTTATTTCCATACAAGGGATATAAATATGGTTAGGCCAACCCTACCATAGCAAATATGATAGTCATGGCACACGGCTACACAAGCTATGTCATAATTTCTAGTCAACTGCATCTTAAAACTTAACCATGACTAAGGCTATACATAAATAATAAATATTTGCTTTAAAAATATATAAAAATCTAAAAATTACTATTTAAGCCAAATAAATAATATATTTTTTAAAAATCTGGGGGTTTACACATAAACAAGAAAACACTCTCTTGGATGTGAAATCGGAGAGAGTTGATGAGACATGGCATGGTCTTGATCAGAGTCTTCAAAAAATTAGAGATCGCCTTTGCACGCTAGTAAGCTTTTAAAATGTTCCAAACGTCGCCTTCAGTTTATTGCCACTCTTTCTTGGTTCGGAGCACCTATTACTGGTGAATGCCTAATTAATCCCTCGACCTCATTTGTTGTATAAGTTATATGAAGCATACAGTACATTTAGTAGGCTTTCTAGCCATCCTAGTCGATTTTAAGTAAGTAGTTGAATAAGACATAAGTAATATAATTACGATAAATCTTGCCCACGGCAAAGTGTGTCGTTGCAGTATAACTTACCATGTTCATCCTTGTCAAATTTATATCAATAGCTAAACCAATCTGTAGGTGGGGGTTACTGCAAATTTAAGCCATCCTGGACGTATAGCTTGGTCCAAACGGTAACCCTTTTAGCAAGGAAGCTAGCTGCTCTGCAAGTTTCCGAATGACCCGTGCTAGCATCCAACACAACTATCTTGCATTCCTCCTAGGTCGAATCGGTCTCGTGGTCCCAGATTGTCGTTCAAAAAAGTGAAACCATTTGCACAAATTGTCAATGACCGTGCTAGACTAAATTAATTACTCAAGCATAGTCTACACATTTTTAAAGACTTAGCCAGTTTCAATATGTTTTGCCTTATCATTGCAACATTCATTCATAGCATCAAGATTTGTTTAACACAGTTCTATGGCATATATATTAGGTAAAACATATAACAATTCTATAGCCGGAGTACTTAAGTATAGCATGGACAGTTTTATAGAAATATGCAGTTGTCTGTGCTTCTACATCTAACATTCCATTCACAGTGATGTTAACGATTGATTTGGAGAACAAGAGGGTCAAGGAAAGGATGGTCAGCCACTCACCTTGATTGGTTTGAGGCAAGAGAAAAAAGGTCGATTGTGCTAGACGATGCCTACATGATAACCTAAAATTGTATAAGCAACGAATCAACACTCTTTCCTTCTATTCCGAGTTCGATATGAAATACGAAGTTCGAAGAACCAAGCAATAAAGTCTATCAAAAATATTCACGAAAATGCATTTATAAAACCAAAGCCAAAAAAGCAAGTGCAACATGAAAAATAGAGCAACGAGAGGTGTAACCCGTTGAATATATGACTTTATTACAAAGAAACTGATCCAAAAACGATGAAAGAATTTTTATTCAATCTGTCTCAATCAATTGATAGCGACAATGTTTCTTAACTACACTCTCCACTAACGAGAAATGGGGCAAAATATTGGTATGGGCACTACATCATAACCAACCAAGAAGAAACAAAGAAGAAATTTTTTCCTTCATCTACGATTTGAGTTTCTAGGTCGCCTCATCGATCGACCAAATTGTTCCACTAGAGCACGCAAATGAGAGGGATGGCACAGTTTCGAAGTAGCTTATCCTTGCGTTCTGACTTGGACCGGTTCCTCCATATACAATAAGTCCTCCTTCAGATTCAGTTGACCAATATCTACTGTATGGCTCGGATCATGCATGTACTTCCGTAACTGAGAGACGTAGAAGACATCGTCCATATCTGACAATGCTGGTGGCAATACGATTTTGTAAGCTACTAGGGAGACTCGTTTAGTATTTCAAAAGGACTAGTAAATCTTAGACTCAGCTTGTCTTAAGCTCCGAACCTGGTGACTCATTGCATGGGCGTTACCTTCAGAAACATATGATCATCTTTCAATAACTTAAGGGGTTGTCGGTGGGTATCATTGTAGCTTTTCTGTTGACTCTGTGCTACCTTTAGTCTTTTCCAAACAAGTCTAACCTTCTATAGGGTCTGCTCTACCAGCTCAGGGCCAAGAATTTGTTACTCCCCAACTGCATTCTAGCAAATGGGTGATCTGTACTAACATCCATACAAAGCTTCGTATGACGCCATCTGGATACTGGATTGATAGATGTTGTTGTATGCAAACTCGACCAAAGATAGATGGACATCCCAACTTGACTTCAAGTCAATTGTGCAAGCCTTGTTTGCCATGAACAAAAGTTGAAGAACTTTTTGTATTTCAAATGTATAAAAGAGTACAAAAGACTCAAAAACAGAAGATCCAGGTACAAATTTTTTGGGAAAGTGTAATGGTAGAGATCGAGCACTACAGTGGCTCCTTTACTCCGTTGATGATCTGACGACGAACTGAACTTGCTCTGACTTTTTGATGCCTGTGAGAGGTAGTCTGGGTTTCCAATCAAGAAGACATCGAAGCCTCTTGAATGAAGGAAGACTCCTTCTATTTATAGGCTACATATATACGATGTGCGAAGGGATATTTGGCGTATAGGAGCCCTGTGCGCACGAGATCTCAGGAGGATCTATTATAACCGCACTGTGGGGGCTTCTACTGAGCTAACACATGGCATTCGTTGGGATTCACCCTCATCGAGATTCTGGACAGTTAGCATCCTTCATCAACATGACCGAGTAATTGATAGTGGTGTGTGAATATTGCTCGATGATCTTTCTCGGATGAAACCGAATAGATTTTGTCCCTATCGAAAGAATGATTGTTTAAATAAACTAGATCTCGACCTTATCTCAAGAGCGATGGTATTAACAAACTAAATTTGATTGTATCTGAAGAGATACGATCGTTTAAACAAACTGAGTTTGATTGTATCTCGAGGAGATACGACTGTTTGAACCAACTGATGTGAATGTATCTGAAGAGATACGGCTGCCATACTTGCAACGTGGCATGATGCCATCTTGTGGTGGAGCTGTACACTATATGAGCTATGCTTTGGACAGCAGCGAAGTTACTATATTTTTAGGCGACAAGAAGACTGCTTCTGAGGCGACGAAGTCACTACGCTTTTGGGCGACGAGGTGACTGTTCCTTTGAGGCGACGAAGTCACTGTGCTTTTGGGAGACAAGAAGAACATGCTTTTGGATGCTCTGAGAGATCAATGAAGGAGTAGTGAAGGGACTGCACTTTTAGGAAGCTCTGAGAGATCAGTGAAGGAGCCATTTAAGGGGCTACGCTTCTGGAAGCTCGGAGAGACCAATGAAGGATCCTTTGAAGGGGCTACGCTTCTGGAAGCTCTAAGAGACCAATGAAGGAGCTATTGAAGGGTTTGCGCTTCTAGGAAGCTCTGAGAGACCAGTGAAGGAGCCGTTGATGGGGCTGTACTTCTGGAAGCTCTAAGAGACCAATGAAGGAGCCTTTGAAGGGGTTGCGCTTCTAGGAAGCTCTGAGATTTCAGTGAAGGAGCCACTGAAGGGGCTGCACTTCTGGATGTTCTGAGAGACCAATGAAGGATCCTTTGAAGGGGGTATACTTCTCTGAGAGATCAGTAAAGGAGCCATGAAGGGGCTATACTTCTAGAAAGCTCTGAGAGATCAGTGAAGGAGCCGTGAAGGGGCTACGCTTCTAGGAAGCTCTGAGAGGTTAGTGAAGGACCCATTGAAGGGGTTGTGCTTTTGGAAGCTCTGAGAGACCAATGAAGGAGCCGTTGAAGGGGCTGCACTTCTGGGAAGATCTGAGAGATTATTGGAGCCGTTGAAGGGACTACACTTCTGGAAGCTCTGAGAGACCAATAAAGAAGTCGTTGAAGGGACTGCGCTTCTGGAAAGCTCTGAAAGATCAGTGAAGGAGCCGTAAAGGACTGTGCTTCTAGAAAGCTTTGAGATATCAATGAAGGAGCCGTTTGAAGGGGCTGTGCTTCTGGGCAACTATGAAGGAGCTGCGCTTCTAGGGAGAAAAGGTCTCTTTAATTGCTGAGTCAAAATTCTCTTCAATGCTGAGTCACCAGTCTCCTTAATTGCTGCCTCTTTGGGGGGCTCGAGAAACGGTGACTAAAAGCTTAGTCAAATGAATCCATTAAAAATGATTTATTGTGCTAATTGCTAGGTTCATCCCATTAATCCATAGTCCTTTGACCACCTGCCACGTGGTGTGTGGGCTGTTCCACACAACCTATTTAAAGAGGAGCTTTTGGGTAAGACTTTGCTCATAGTTTCTTGACATTTCTCTGTCATGCTCGACCCCGACTTAGCTTCAAACGACCATAGGCCTTGTATAAATTGACTGTTGTTTGTAGATCTCTTCGTTCAAAGAAGCCGTAGTCTTGGTGAAGGACAACTTCCGAGTTTCGAGATGCACTTGAGCGTTTTGCATAAGGAGTTTGAACCTAAACAACACCATGGAGGTCTTCAAGGTCCAAGATACCGAGTTTGGATTGATTGCCAATCCAAAGATCCACAGGTTGTGCTCTATCCTGCTCAATAAATGCTTTATTATCCATATTGGAGTGGAGGAGCTGTGCACCTGTCAAGGAAGTGATTCGCTCTAACTATCCGGAGATCTTCACACTTGTAGGCTGTGCACTTATATAGACTGTGTACTTGTAGGCTGTAGACTTGTAGGCTACGCACTTGTAGGTATAGAGAGTCTTTATACGTAATCATGAAGAGTCTGTACTAGATCTTTGTAAACATAGTTTTTTTAATAAAGTATTTCCATTTATGCAATGCCTTTTCTTTTGTGGTTTGTGAAGTGTGCAGCAGTTTGATATCTCTTACGCTTCTCTGAATTTGTGTGAAGCAATTTGCACTTATGCTGTTTATAGATGCTACGCTTTTTCATGCTTCTACAAGACCCCTTTCAAAGTTTTCAAACTTAGACAAGTTTGGAACACTTTGAACAGAAGCATGAATCGATAAATGGCATAGGAAGTGCTTTTAATAGACTGTCAAGTGCTTTTAATAGCCGTCAGTACTTAATGCCTTTGAGCCATCGTTTCATTTTAAAAATGATGATGACTCCTCATTTTTAGGAAAAAGATTTATCATGATTTAGTTTTATCTCCATGCTGTTCGATGCATTTTTTCAAATATGAAAGCTCTTTTGGCTTTATCTGCTGACGTAGCCTCGTCCTTGTCACGACGCACACCCTAGAGTAAGGGCACGAGACGTGGGTACGTCCAGCCTACGCTGCAGTGTCGGTGGTAGAACGCTATCCTAGATCAACATACATCTAACAATATATATATATATAAACAGTTTATACTCCCCGAATGGGGGTGACATAGCAGTAAAACTCAATCGCAACTAAGAAAGAGATAGCACGATATAAAATAGAACTCAAGAAAATAAATAGATGAAAAGTAGTCTAAGATAATCCCAGCAATATCCAGAAGTACATGGTCTCAGATACAGAATGAAAGAATATATACAACTCTGAACTCCAAATAAGTCTAGCTAAAACATGCCTCAAGACTACATAAAAGATAGATAAGCCTAACTAATCTAATCTAGGCAATCGGGGTGATATCCTCAGCTAGAGCTGGGTCCTCCTGAGGGTCCAGCTCGCAGGTGTCATCTAAGGTTACCCCGTAGTAGGTATCCAGGCAAGCCTCCTCCTCGTCCTCTGTAATATTTTCAACAGGTCCAGTCAGGACAGGAGCGAGTACAGTACATCTCAACAGTTCATAGCAGGTTAGAAGATATAATCATGCAGTAAAGTAAGATACAAGTACTGAAAGAAGTACAGTATGTAAACAGGGAGAGAAAGCTGTAATAGAAATATCTACTATAAATAAAGAGCTAACATGTGGCTAGTGAGTCAGAGTACAACATGGACATGTAAATGGCATTGGATGATTCTGATAAGACACTACGGAATGATTCTGATAAGATACTACTGGTGTATTATTCACATGTCTACTTCTACTCCCCCGTACCCCCAATCAATACACAAGGATCCAACCAGGTTATGTTATGATACTATGTAAGGTCCCCGAAGGGTGATAAGCCCCCGAAGGGTGGTAAGCCCCCGAAGGGTGGTACATAGCAGACCCATAAATGGGATAAGGATTACAGGAAGACTCTGTGATCATAAGAGTATATGTCACAAGTGATCGAAGAACCAACGAAGCATAGTGATACGCCATGTAAGTGAAACGTACAGAACATAGAGTACCCGATGCTCCCTAAGGATAACATCTCAAGAAGGGATCCATATAGTACCAATCCGTGTGACCAACGTGACAGTACAAGTAAAGTAATCTACTGCAGGAAATAGTTCTAAACAGGATATGAAATGATCAGAGAATGTACTCGCCTGGTATCTGAGTGTCCAATATGAAAGTACTGTCCGAGGAGTGGTGTCTGGCTCCTAATCAGAACAGCACAAGTCACAACAAGTCCAAAATGGTAAAATAAAGTCCTACTATGCATTCTACCTGATTCTAGGTCAATCTAGGCCAAAGTTAACTCTTGGTCAACTCTAGAAGTCAAACTAGGTCAACCAAGTCTAGACTAGGTCAAACTAGTCTATACTAGACTACATTAGTCTATACTAGGTCACTATGGTCTAAACAAGGCAATACTAGCTGACTAGACCCATATCAAGTACACAACTATATCAAGCCAATATATACTATCACCCTAAATATACCATAGGCTACATAGCCACAATTCATAATGCATTTAGGATCTAACAAACCTACCTTAATACATACACAATATCTATATTCAAATACACTATACATCTATATTATATATAACATATACATTACATACATATGTATACATCCTATACATAAACTATATTTAGAAGACTAGGAAAATATACATATATATGGAGAGAGAGAGAGACAAAAGACTTGTGTGATGTGTCATACATGTGTGTATAGGAAAAAGAGAGGGGAGGACTGTGTGTGTAATGTATATAGGGTATGTGTGGGTAGGTGATGTGTGTGTGTGAGAGGAAATGACATGGTTTAGATAGGAGGCTATGTGTCATGTGTGTGTGTATGCAACATGTAACAGGAACTTAGAATAGGCATGTGTGTTAGGGAAAACAAAAGTGTGTGTAGAGAGTGCAACAATGTATGGCCATGTGTGTGTATGGTGTGGACTGAAACATGACAGGAATAGGAATAGATTGTGTAGGTGAATGTGTGTAGGGTGAGTGTTAGGCTCAGATTTAGTTAACAGGAAAAAAATCAGTTAGAAACCCATGTTCTCAGGTTTTGAAACAGGAAAAGAATTCATGAATCCCAGATTCACCACATAGAATTTACCATAGTTCATAAACACACAAAAATCAGTTCACTGTTAACCGTTTCCTTCACTCTTTGATTCTCAGTTAAACCAAACTAATTCCCAGATTTGTGTGAGGGTGTGTGAACAAGGAAAGAGTGATGTATTAAATCTAAGTGATTCTCAGATTTACATGAATTCAGTGAAGGGGACCATGTGTTCATGCAAAACCATTCCATTCTCAAGTTTACACAAATTCAAACCCAAATCACATACAAAATTCAAACCAGTTCATTACATAAAATCAAGTCTCATTCGAAAACCAATTTCTCAGTTTTACATCAAAGTCAACATATCAAGTTAATCTCAGTTCAGGAAACTCAGTTTTGTTTACACGGAAAAATCTCAGGTTTCAGAACAATACTGACAAACAATCGAGTTCATAACTCATATTTCAGTTTTCAGTTCAAAACAATCTCAGGAATTTCCTGATCAAAAGCTCAGTTCATGTAAACCCAAGTCAGTAACTAAATCAAACCAAAACTAAACATGAAATTCTGATCTTAGATTTCAAAAGATAGGAACCATAACATCTCAGGTTCACAAAATCAGTTAAACAATTTGAATGAATCCACACACTAGCCAAAATCCTATTCTCACAAACAAGAGCCTAAAATCGTATGTAAAAGCTTAGTTTATATGAAAAGTAATATGTAGGAATCATCAACAGTTGGGAAACACATAATTTAACAGGGAATAAAGGTATTAGGAAAAACTGGAAAAAAAAACAGTATCAATGTGTATCAGTAAAAACTCTAAAAGTCCATGCTCGAGACCAAAATCCTAAACAAAACCTAAGCTAGCATGGAAACTGATTCTAACACATAATATGCATAATTGTTAGGAACTATTTAATAATTAAAAACATTATTTAAAGCATTTAAAATAGTTTACACAGGAACACATAAGTGAACACTGGAAACGTACAGTGCACAACACGTGCACTATCGATTTCTACCCTCGACACGACACGGGGACACGTGGGACTTGACACACGGGGTGTCAGCCATGGCCCCATGCTACGTGTCGAGTTTCACGTGTCCTAGAGGCACGTCGTGTCCGCTACAGGCCCCGAGTAGCAGGGGAACACTGTAGCGCGCGCGAGCGAGCGTGTGCACTCGCGTGTTTACTCCATGAATCCGACACGATCAGACCCTAAAATCACCACAGAAGATTAACAATCAATAAGTAATAATAAAACAAATTTTCCTATTCAAAAATAATGCACAAACGAGATCGAAATGCCCTTTGGCATTTCGTCAAATACTTAACCCTAGCTCTGATACGTGTCCAGAACGGACACGAAACCTAGGATACTCGACACAAAACCTATACTAATAATTAGGGGACTCCTAGGGCTCCCTAATGGTGAAGACCAATCGAAATTTCATGGAGTGTAGAGAAAGTTACCAAAGCTTGAACTTCTCAAAAAAACCCCTCTTTCAATGGCTCTCCTCTTGATGTCCCAATCCACAAAAATCACCTCAAACTGAAATGAAACATTAATGACAGCAAGAATAGGTAGATCAGGACCTAAAGGAAAAGATTTGAATAGAAAAGGAAGAGGAATGGAATTCTAGGAATTTATTGAATAGGAACAAACCTTGCTTTTCTAACTTGAGCTTTCCTAAGAAGGAGGCAACCCTAGATTTTAGGAGGATATAAATATGGTGGTGATCCCAATAAGGATAGGGTGGGCGGCCATCATTCCTAGGGATTAGGGTTTGGTTAATTTTTGGGCTTTGGGCCAAGTTACATAGGCTATGGTTTGATTTGATTAATAAGGACTCTAAATCATAAGCCATGACTTATGACTTTCTAATTTCTATTACTAATTAGGTTCTAATGACCAAACCAAAGATTAGGCTAGGTTAGACTAGAGTCATATATCCTAATCAAACTCATACTAACTAGGGTTAGCTCCTAGGTTGGTCTATAAGGGTCCAAACTAGCCAAGATCAATCTAGTCCAAACAATTCCAAAATAATTCCTAAAAATCCCAAAAATTCAAATAAATTCTAATAAATTTTAATAAATTTAAATTACCCCAAAAATAACAAAAATACCCTCACACTAGAAATATGGTAGTGATAAATCTACCCTCCTTAAAAGAATTTCGTCCTCGAAATTGAAAGGCGAAATACAACTGATGAGAAGGATAGAAAGCATACCTCACGGTCCAAAAAGATAAGGGTAGCGCTCGCGCATCTCATCCTCCCGCTCCCAGGTAGACTCTCCTGGAGAATGATGCCTCCATGCGACGCGAACCAAGGGTATCACCTGGTTCCTCAGAACCTTCTTCCGTCGATCCAGAATCTCCACTGGCTGCTCTGGATAGCTGAGAGAAGGCCCAACCTCTATCTCTGAATGATCGAGCACATGGCTAGGGTCAGCCACGTACCGTCTCAACTGTGATACATGAAATACGTTGTAGACCCCCACTAGTACAGGCGGTAAGTCTTGCCTGTATGCAACGTCACCGACTCTCCAGCTGATAACGAAAGGGCCGATGAAGCGCGGGCTAAGCTTTCCGCCTCCACCAAAATGTATCGTACCACGAGTCAGAGATATCCTCAAGAAAACCTGGTCTCCGACCTAATCACAAGCAAGGTCTCAATTAAATATAATAAACAAACATGATCAAAAATCACAAACAAGGAAACCTAAATCTAATCCTACTCTAATCTGTACCTCAAAGTCCAAGGGCCTCCGGTGGCTATCGGCCCAGTGCCGATGTCTATCTCGCGCCACGCGAAGTCTGTCCCTGGTGAGCTTCACCTTCTCGGCCGCATCAACAACCATCTCTGGCCCCAGTAAAGCTCGCTCACCAACATCATCCCAGGATAAGGGTGTACGACACCTACGTCCGTACAGAGCCTCGAAAGGTGACATCTCAATGCTGGCCTGGAAACTATTATTGTAGGCAAACTCCACCAAATAAAGATGATCCTCCCAGGAACCTCCAAAGTCCAGGACGTACGTCCGCAGCATATCCTCAAGGGTCTGAATAGTCCGCTCTGACTGTCCGTCCTTCTGGGGGTGGTATGCAGTACTAAACTTGAGCTGAGTGCCCAAGCTGGTCTGCAGACTCCTCCAGAAATGGGAAGTAAAACGGCTATCCCGATCTGAGATGATACTGACTGGAACCCCGTGAATCCTGACTATCTGTCGCATATACAACTCCACCAGCCTCTCTGTAGACGTACCCACCTTGAATGGCAAAAAGTGGGTCGATTTGGTCAACCTGTCAACGATGACCAAAATCGCATCTTTCCCTCCTGGAGTACGCGGCAATCCTGAAATGAAGTCCATCGTGATATGATCCCATTTCCACTCGAGAATAGGCAGCGGCTGCAACAATCCACCGGGTCTCTGTCTCCCTGCCTTGACCTGCTGACAGACCAAATACCTAGCCACGAAACGAGCCACCTCCCGCTTCATCCCTGACCACCAAACATGCTCCCGCAGATCTCGATACATCTTGTTGGCACCCGGGTGTACAGAGTACTGAGATTTGTAGGCCTCCTGCATAACCTGCTCTCTGAGATCTCCACTGGGCACACATAACCTAGAACCGTACCTCAAGACACCATCCTCTGCAAGAGAAAACTCGCCCTCCAGCAATCCTGCTCGAACCTGCTCTCGGAGACACCGCAGAGCAACGTCCTCAAACTGTGCCGACTTGATCCTCTCCACCAAGTCTGACTGAATCTGCATCCCCCATAGCTGCATCTGCACTCCAGGCACGATCACCTCAATCCCAAGGCTCTCCAAGTCGGCAAGCAAATGCCGATCCATGGTCAAACACATGGCTGTCGGATACCTACTCAAGGCATCGGCAACCACGTTGGCCTTTCCCGGGTGATACTGAAGTAGGATGTAAAAACCCTTCATCAACTCTAGCCATCTGCGCTGTCTCATGTTCAACTCCTTCTGAGTGAACACATACTTTAAGCTCTTATGATCTGTGAAGATCTCCACCCTCTCACCATACAGATAATACTTCCAAAGCTTCAGAGCAAATATCACTGCTGCCAGCTCCAGGTCGTGGGTAGGGTAGTTCTTCTCATGAGGACGTAATTGCCTGTAAGCATAGGCAATCACCGTCCTATGCTGCTGCAAGACGCAACCCAGTCCCTTCCCTGAAGCATCACTATAAATAGTGAAACCACCTGATCCTGAAGGCAATGTCAGAATCGGAGCTGTCGTCAGCCGCTTCTTTAACTCATCAAAAGCTGTCTGACACTCCTCTGACCAAACGAACTCAGCATCCTTCCGGGTCAACCGAGTCAACGGCTCTGCAACCCGGGAGAAATCCTGTACAAATCTCTGATAATACCCTGCCAGCCCCAGAAAACTCCTGATCTCTGTAACTGAAGTCGGCGCTGTCCATGCCTCAACTGCTACAATCTTCTTAGGGTCAACTGAGATACCATCTCTAGTCTCCACATGCCCCAAGAAGTCCACCTGGTCCAAGAAGAACTCACACTTGGAGAGCTTTTCGTAAAGCTGCTCCTTCCTGAGAGTCTCCAGCACGATCCTCAAATGCTCCTCGTGCTCCTCTTCAGTCTTGGAATATACCAAGATGTCGTCAATAAACACCACCACAAACTGATCCAGATACTGGTGGAACACCTTATTCATAAGGTTCATAAACACTGCTGGTGCATTGGTTAGCCCAAACGGCATAACCAAAAACTCGAACTGCCCGTACCACATCCTGAAAGCGGTCTTGGGAATATCCTGCCCCTTCACCTTCACCTGGTGATATCCCGACCTCAGATCAATCTTGGAAAGTACCCGAGCTCCGCTCAACTGGTCAAATAGATCGTCAATCCGCGGTAGTGGGTATTTGTTCTTGATCGTGAGGTTGTTGAGTGCCCTATAGTCAATACACATGCGTACTGACCCATCCTTCTTCGGCACGAACAACACTGGTGCACCCGATGGCGACGAACTCGAGCGGATGAAGCCCTTGTCCTGTAGCTCATCCACTTGCTTCTTCAGTTCCACCAGCTCGTTGTTGTTCACCCGATAGACATACAGAGAGATGGGTTCCGCTCCTGGAACCAAGTCTATCGAGAACTCTATGTCCCTGTCCGGTGGCAATCTCGGCAACTCCTCTGGGAAAACATCCATATACTCTGCTATCAAGGGGTGTGGAATCGTCTGCTCCTCGATCGAGACTCCACAGAAGACTCCGCTGCTCTGCTCTGCCTGACGTCTGGAGTACTCGAACTCTGGCTCCCCTGGTGCTCTGAAGAGAACTCTACCCCCTCTGCAATCAATACTGGCGTGGTGTCTGCTCAACCAATCCATGCCTAGTACTATATCGTAGTTCGGCAATGGCATTACGAGCAGGCTCATCTCTAACTCATGGCCTTCCAAAACTACTCTCCGACCCTTATAAACATCACTCACGAGGATAATGCCACCCCCGGTCATGATTTTGTAAGTCCTAGGCAACGATTCAGCTATAATACTGTGTCTAATCGCAAAAGATACTGATATGAAGCTATGCGAAGCACCGGAATCGAATAATACAAATGCTGGACTGGAGTCGAGAAGAATCAAACCTGCAATCAGCTCTCCTATCGCCTCTGTATCGCCAGCTGCCATGGCGAAAGCTCGCCCTTGCTGGCCCCCCTGGCCTGCTGCTGGTGCTGGACAAACCTCTACTGCTGCGTCGGCAGGGCTGGTCCCCTCTGCTGGCCTGCTGGAGCTCTGACTCCACCTCTCGGAGCTGCTCGTGCTATGCGGTACTCCCTCATCTGGTGGTCTGATGAAGCACACACTAGGCACTATCAAATTCTCACAAACAAGAGCCTAAAATTATATGTAAAAGCTTAGTTTATATGAAAAGTAACATGTAGGAATCATCAACAGTTGGGAAACACATAATTTAACAAAAAATAAAGGTATTGGGAAAAACTAAAAAAAAAAAAGTATCAATGTGTATCAGTGAAAACTCCAAAAGTCCATGCTCGAGACCAAAATCCTAAACAAAACCTAAGCTAGCATGGAAACTGATTCTAACACATAATATGCATAATAGTTAGGAACTATTTAACAATTAAAAACATTATTTAAAGCATTTAAAACAGTTTACACAGGAACACATAAGTGAACACTGGAAACGCACAGTGCACGACACGTGCACTATCGATTTCCACCCTCGACACGACACGGGGACACGTGGGACTTGACACACGAGGTGTCAGTCATGGCCCCATGCTACGTGTCGAGTTTCACGTGTCCTAGAGGCGCGTCGTATCCGCTACAGGCCCCGAGTAGCAGGGGAACACTGTAGCGCGCGTGCGAGCGTGTGCACTCGCGTGTCCACTCGCGTATCCACTCCACGAATCCGACACGAACAGACTCTAAAATCACCACAAAAGATTGACAATCAATAAGCAATGATAAAACGAATTTTCCTATTCAAAAATAATGCACAAACGAGATCGAAATGCCCTTTGGGGCATTTCGTCAAACACTTAACCCTAGCTCTGATACGTGTCCAGAACGGACACGAAACCTAGGATACTCGACACAAAACCTATACTAATACTTAGGGGACTCCTAGGGCTCCCTAATGGTGAAGACCAATCGAAATTTCATGGAGTGTAGAGAAAGTTACCTAAGCTTGAACTTCTCAAGAAAACCCCTCTTTCAATGGCTCTCCTCTTGATGTCCCAATCCACAAAAATCACCTCAAACTGAAATGAAACATTAATGACAGCAAGAATAGGTAGATCAGGACCTAAAGGAAAAGATTTGAATGGAAAAGAAAGAGGAATGGAATTCTAGGAATTTATTGAATAGGAACAAACCTTGCTTTTCTAACTTGAGCTTTCCTAAGAAGGAGGCAACCCTAGATTTTAGGAGGATATAAATATGGTGGTGATCCCAATGAGGATAGGGTGGCCGGCCATCATTCCTAGGGATTAGGGTTTGGTTGATTTTTGGGCTTTGGGCCAAGTTACATAGGCTATGGTTTGATTTGATTAATAAGGACTCTAAATCATAAGCCGTGACTTATGACTTTCTAATTTCTATTACTAATTAGGTTCTAATGACCAAACCAAAGATTAGGCTAGGTTAAACTAGAGTCATATATCCTAAGCAAACTCATACTAACTAGGGTTAGCTCCTAGGTTGGTCTACAAGGGTCCAAACTAGCCAAGATCAATCTAGTCCAAACAATTCCAAAATAATTCCTAAAAATCCCAAAAATTCAAATAAATTCTAATAAATTTTAATAAATTTAAATTACTCCAAAAATGACAAAAATACCCTCATACTAGAAATGTGGTAGTGACAGTCCTATAGGTAGGGCTCTGTGTGAAGAGAAAAAACTTTCTGCCATGACCCCCAAGAAATTGAGAGCCCCCAGAGTTCCTAAGGCGGCCACGTCGAACACAAAAAAGGCCAGAGGGAAGTGGCTGGTTTCGGAGGCTGTCAACATCGACGACTCTCCAGTCATTGATGTGAGAGTGCACGGGGACGTGCGACCGCCTGTTGCAAGTAGGTGTTCGATGAGCATTGACGCCTTATTTTGCTGATGCACATGACCGTTTACTTCTTGGAGTAACGTTTCGAAGATGTGCTGAAGCTCATCCCACTGATGCTCATGGGCGCCACTCTTCAGAGTAGTATTTGTAAGATATGCTGAAGCTCCATCTGCCGATGTGCATGGTCGTTAATTTTCGATGTAACCACTGTAAGATGTGTTGAGGCTTCAGCTGATACGCATGTTTACTAAACAGTGTCTGTGTGGATGCTTGATGCTTGTTTGCTGTCGCACATTGTTACTTATATAGTGCTTGAGCGGATACTTTCTTGCTGACGTGCAGTGCTACTAGACAGAGCCTACACGGATTCTTGCTTAGTGATGCATACTGTCACCAAAAGAGTGCCTACGCATTTTACTTCTTGTAAAAAATACTTGTATTTTCCTGACTCTTATCTTGTTCTTGTGCAGTTCCCGTAACTATGCCTCTTCTTGACGAGGTTCTCTTCGACTCATCGGTCTGTGCACTAGGCATAAATGTCGATGAGGCGATTGTCAATCCTGCCAAGAGGTTGATCGCCGGAACCAACCGGAGGGACGTCTGGCCAAGATACGTGATCAACAACACCCCTATTTTTGCCGTATGATGGACCGAGGCAAGTTGTCCACCCCCTTGGATGCGGGGTTAAAATGCTAAAGCCTCGGTTCCTCTTTTGTGACCATCTGTCTTTGAAAGAGATAAACCTCCTGGCGATTAAGGGGGCTGGTATTTTGCGAACGACGGCCTCGCCTTGTATGTTCCATCAACCTACTGGCACCTTCCGTTCTCGGTTTTCTTCTGCTTTGCTGAAATACGACGTATAAAATAAAAATTGACCCCGGAATAAGGGATTTAATTATGGGCCGTTTTATGGTGGACACGTATTCCAAAAGAAACGATACTTTCAAATGTGTCCGTAACGGTCCATCACACACTTTACGAGTGCTACTTCCTGGTCATCTACTTAGAGATTTTACCTCGGATGTACATCCGTTCGGGGCTTCTCTTTTCTCTAATCAGCTTTTAGCGACAGGATGTACATATCCGAAAGGATCCTTTCGGGTCAAAGGTTGGATCCATACTGAGGCTAAATGGCGCAAATTAACCAATGGGTATTGGGTAGGTTCAAGACAGAGCTGAAAGGCATCGGCTTGCATCGTGCCATAAGGGATTCTGAACATGGTATAGTGATCAATCAGCCCCTGTTCGCGGCTTTGCTGGAGATATATAATCACCATACCGGGACTTTCTATACTTTGTGTAGAGAGATAGGGCTTGCCCTCCATGAGATGTATGCCATCTCGAAGTTGCCTTAGGGTGAAGAGTCGTATGAGGAATATACTTCTAACAAAGAGGAGATTTTGGGTTTATCGAACAAGTACCCTGAAATGATGGCAGTGTACAAACACTACCAAAATACATAGAATTACCGACGGCCATATCCGTCGGTAGTCCGTCGCCAAAAATAAATATCGACGGATTACCGACGGATATTTTGGTAAAACAGCCGTCGGGAATAACCTCGTCGCTAAAACATATCCGTCGCTACTCCGTCGCTTAGCGACAACTTAGCGACGGAATACCGTCGACGCATTTAAATATATATAGCGACGGATTACCGACTAGCTTTCGTCGAAACATGTATCAGGATATAGGGTTAGCGACGGAAACCTCCGTCGCTAAAGAGTCGGCAAAACCGTATCAGTGATTTTCTGATACGCAATATCCGTCACTAATCCGTCGTAAATTTGTCGGTAAAAGCGTATCAGAGATTTTTCCATACGGCAGGTCATCGTTATGCCGTCGCTAATCCGCCGAGGTGTACGACGGATTAGCGTCGTATTAGCGACAAAACATCCGTCGCTAACTGCAAAATTTATGGACATCAAACAGAACCATGTCGACGGATAATCCATCGCTAAACCGTCGCTAACTGTGAAATTCTCCAGGTAGCGACGGATATTCCGTCGGGACTTTGTCGCCAGTCCGCCGTAAGTTAGTCCCCAATCCGTCGCTAACTGCAAAATTTATGGACATCAAAACAGAACCAGGTCGACGGACATTCCGTCGCTAAACCGTCGCTCAAGGTAAAATTCTCCAGGTAGCGACGGATATTCCGTCGCCAATCCGTCGAAAAATTGAATTCCTACAGTTAACGACGGATAGTCCGTCGGGACTTTGTCGCCAGTCCGCCGTAAGTTAGTCGCCAATCCGTCGCTAACTGCAAAATTTATTGATATCAAACAGAACCAGGTCGACGGATATTCCGTCGCTAAACCGCCGCTCAATGTAAAATTCTCCAGTTAGCGACGGTTTTTACGTCGCCAATCCGTCGCTAACCTCAGTTTCTCCAGTTAGCGACGGGCTATCCGTCGCTGAGGGGTCGCCTGTCCGTCGCTAACTTCTAATTTTTGAAAAAAAAATACTACAAACAGACTCTTTCCTGTTTATACAGCACATCCAACACAATATCAAACATGCCAAATATCTATATACAACACCATATATCCATATCCAACACGAATATCCAACGTAGCCAATATCGAACACCATATATCCATATGCAAAATATCCATATCCGACACCAATATCAAACGTATCCAATATCCAACAAAATATTACCAACACAATACATCCAATATCCAACATTAAATTATCCTAAAATAAAAAAAATATCCGATCATACAATGTATCCAAATGTCTACAAAACCAACAACATAAACAAAATCAAACCCCGTCCGTCGGATCGTCTCGTGCTCGTGCCGCCGCATCCGCTTTGCGTATGTACTCCTCCACCGTGTGTGCCGGCACTTGGGACAAGACATGGTCTGGAAGCGCGCGTAGCTGCTATGGCGACAATATGTCAAGGAACGTCAAGATGGTGTTATCCGATACGATGCGGGCGTCCGCAGAGCGGTTAAACGAAAGCCGTCCGGGGGAAGAAGGACCAGGTCGATCCGAAGCACCGGCAGCAGCAGTAGACGGACCGGAAGCAGACGGACCGGGAGCAGACGGATAGCGCCCCAACACTATCGCCCGCAAATATGACACCGCGGAGGTCAGAGTCGCAAGCTGCGCCCTCACATCGTCAACCGGGGGCGCTGGAGGAGGCGGAGGCGGTGGATATCTCGGGGACGACTGCAACGAGGGCGCCATGGAACCTAAGCCGTAGACGCGCCCTTTCCTAACGCCGTCGACGGATTCTACGAACACGTCGTCGTAGCGAGCGGCCATAGAAGAGTGCGTCTGGGTGGGCGTTGTTTTGCCGATATTCTCGGAAGGGGGCTCGATCTCAAGCCGACTAAGTGCCTCACGATACGCAGCCTATCCAATGAATGTGTTTGTACTATAAGTTTTCCTAAGTTATAATATAAATCCTATGTTTCCCTAAGTTATAGTCTGAATCCTAAGTTTATCTAATTAACTTAACAATAATTATATTTTTAACATAAATCTCATAAACGTAAGTACTTACATCAGTCTCCTCGGCCCTCGCGTCGACGAAGCTCCCGTCCTTCCGCCTCTTGTGCGTATGCACGAATACATCGTGAGCGGTGACCGTCTCCGCCTCTTTCCCCTGCTTCACCGCCCGTCGGTGAGTGCCGCCCAGACGAGTAGGCCTAGGAGTGCCATCTGCAAAAAGAAACTCATACAATAATACGCAAATATCCCAAACTGAAATAAATATTACAATCAGAAGTGAAGTACGAATAAAAGCTAGATACACAAAATCTGATAAAATCATGCACCAATACAACAAAGTACAATTCTTGTAACTTTTGATGAAAGGGCATCTTGTGTTCCACTAGACTTGTAATTGTAAATCCAAATGTAATAGGGTAATTTAGGATTCGAGACTAGATATTGGGTGCTTCAAGATACAACTGAAATATAGCGATATTTAATCATCGTCATCGTCCTCTTCCTCGGCCTCGGCCTCATCATCATCATCATCCTCATCGTCGAATTCATCTGTATCCTCATCCTCATCCTCATAAAGTTCTTCTTCTTCTTCTTCTTCTTCAGTCTCAATACTTGGGACAAGACGCCTCTTTCTCCCCTGGTTGATATCTAAGTCTTGTATATCAACCTCTTCCTCCCCTCTATTTTCATCAGCAAGAGGTATATCAACCTCTAATTCAACATCCATGTCACAAGACTGTTGTCCCAAATATTGGGGCTTTTCGATCTGGTCCTCTTGGTATGCTGGGTCTCCAACGTTGAATGTATTTCTAGATTTAATCTTGCATACTGCCCACCAGTCAAAGCGATCTCTACGATGCCTTGGATAGCTTGTATAGTAGACTTGAACAGCCTGACTTGCTATCGCAAACGTGTCGGACCCTCTATACCTCCTGCGATGATTTATATCGACGAATCCAAATTGTTTATCGATTCTCCAACCGATATTTGGTGTCGTATCGAACCACTCACATTTGAACATAACAATATGCATATCAAATGGGGCACTATATTGTAATTCTACAATATTTCGAAGCACTCCATAATAGTCAAAGTCCGGCTCGTCGTCATAGATTGTGCCTCTTATGCAAACACCAGAATGCTTCGTACTGAAGTCGTCATTGAGAAATTCTGCATTTATAGCATGTTGAGTTGTCTTAAACTTGAAGCCATTAACGACATAGCCGGGCCAAGTCTTTGCATGCTTCTTCGGTCCCAATGACAAATAACAGATGCTCTTATTTGTGAGTGTACTTGGTTCAGCTAATAAAACCTGTAAACTTTAAATGTATTAGTGGCATATATATATTTAAATGGTAGCCGCATAACATATTATCTCAGTTACTTACGTAATCTCGAAACCATGATGGAAAGGTAAAATCAACCTCTCTTTGAAGTCCCTCATCGGTAATATCGGGTGTCCTTATTTTGACTTCATCTCTAAATACACTGTTAGAGAGAATAAAAATTAGTGTGGTCACTTACCTCACCAAATTAGAGATTATAACGAGGTGTAGTCACTTCTCCAAATCTCTCACTTCTTGTATGTCACAATTTAACAAGACATATCGGTGAGCGGCATCATACTCATCGTCACTCAACCACCGTTTCTTACTAGCCCCAATAGGCTTGCCCCTTAAATTGAATATACCTCCTTCCTCAACGTCTTCGTCATTCCTTTGAGGTCTATTTCGATTTGTCTCAACATGAGTATCGAAATAAATGGAGCAAAAGTTTGACACCTCCTCGATAAGATATGCTTCGCATATCGAAGCCTCTATATGAGCCTTGTTGCCAACTTTCTTCTTTAGATGATGTAGATACCTAGAGAGACAAATTATCTTGAGAATTAACAATGAATTGTAAAATCCACTTAAATTATATCGATTTTTATTTACCTTTCAAAGGGGTACATCCATCGATAATGAACAGATGCACCGACATGGGCTTCGTATGCTAGATAAATCGGTAGATGCTCCATACTGTCGAAGAAACCCGGTGGAAATATTTTCTCTAACTTGCAAATTGTTAAGACAATCTTCTCCTCAAGTTGTATCATATGTTGCACCGTGAGCTTAGTTGAACAGATATCCCTGAAGAATGTAGACAGCTCGGCCAACGAAACCCATACAGCAGAAGGCAACAACTCTCTCAACGCAATGGGCAGTAATCTTTCCATAAACACGTGGCAGTCGTGACTCTTCATTCCTGTTAGCTTGCGTTCATTGAGATCAACGCATCTAGACAAATTCGACACATAGCCGTCGGGAAATCTTAAAGTAGATATCCACTTACAGATTATTAATCTATCTTTCTTGCTCAATGCGTATGGTGCTATCGGCTTAGTTACTTGTCCACCAGCTCCCCTTTGTATCAAGTTTAGATTATGACGTTTGCATATCTCGGCCATGTCTTGTCTTGCTTTTGGATTGTCCTTCGTCTTTCTTTTAATATCCATAACGGTATTGAAGACATTATCGAACACATTCTTTTCGATATGCATGACATCAAGATTATGCCTAATAAGATTATCTTTCCAATAAGGCAAGTCCCAGAAGATACTCCGTTTGGTCCAGTTATGGCTTTGTCCGAACCCCTCGACACGATTGTTCGATGGATCTTCCATTGCGGTGGGCAATTCCTTTACATCTTCCCAAATATCGTATCCCGACAATCTGGCAGGAGGTTCAGAAAATTCTTGTTTTCCATATCTGAACGCGTCCTTGTTCTTTCGCCAAGGATGTCTCGTTGGCAGAAATTGACGGTGACAGTCAAAGAAAGAAGTTTTTCCTCCATGTCTAAGGCGGAACGCTTTACTATTTTTCATACATATCGGACAAGACATGTTGCCGTGCGTACTCCATCCCGACAGCATACCGTATGCTGGAAAATCATTGATTGTCCACATGAGTGAAGCTCTCATCTGAAAGTTTTGTTTTTTGGAAATATCATAGGTCGTGACGCCGATCTCCCACAACTGTTTCAGCTCATCCACCAACGGCTGTAAATATATATCGATGTTCTTTGTCGGATTTTTGGGACCGGGTATGATAGCTGTCAAGAACATATAAGGAGTCTTCATACACATCCATGGTGGCAGATTGTAAGGGATAAGAATGACCGGCCAACATGAGTATTGAGATCCCGACTGTCCGAAAGGGGCGAAGCCATCAGAACATAGCGCCAGGCGTATATTTCTAGGCTCTGCAGCAAAATCTGGATGACACAAATCAAAATATTTCCACGCCTCCCCATCCGAAGGATGTGACAATTCTCCTTCGTCCTTTATGCGATCTTCACTGTGCCACGTCATGTGTTCTGCTGTATTCAGAGACATATACATCCTCTGTAAGCGCTTCGTGATCGACAAGTAATGCATATACTTGTAAGGACGTCGTTTTCTAGTTGACTTTTCTTTTCCCTGTACTGTCTTGTAACGATCCGCATTACAGAACCAACAACTTTCTAATACGCAATTCTTTTTGTAATACAACATGCATCCGTTGCGACAGCAATCTATCTTCTCGTACCCCAGTCCCAGTTGTCGGACCATCGTCTTTGACTTGTAGAAGTTTCTTGGGAGCTCTTTTGATTCCTTCGGTAACACCTCATTAGTTAATTGTGTGATCCGATCATAGCAAGCTTGTGGCAAGTTAAAATCAGACTTTATGTTCAACAACCGCATCGTCACTGACAGTGCGGAATGAGTCTCACAACCAGGATATAGAGAAGTATCTGCGTCCTTAAACATATCATAGAACTCCTTTGCCTCGGGATTAGGATCCTCCGGATCAAAATTAGGCCCTGCCGCAGCATACACCATATCTCGTGCAAGGTTCTGCATGTCTCCATAATCCACAGAGCATCCGTCATCTTCGAGGACATCCGTTGCAGCATTATCATCAAAAGCATAAGTACCAGCTTCTGCAGCCTGTCTTTCTGAATATAATTCACCTTGCGATGACCAGAGGCCGTAATCACGTACGAAACCCTTATGGGTCAAATGATCTCTCACAGTCATCACTTCTTCGAAACGTCTATTGTGACAATTAACACATGGACACTTGATTTTGTTATCGTCCATGTACTGAGTTTTGCTCATGGCATACTTAAGAAATACATCCACACCTGCCTGAAAATCGTCACTCACACCAATTCCGCTCTCGTGTTGTCGTTTGTACATCCATGTACGATCAACAAAGTAACGATTCATGCTCGATTTGATGTGAATATCTGTATCGTAAGACAAACTAAACATAAGAATTAATAGCCCGATACCGATACTCATATCGTAAGAAAAACTAAACTTGTGGATAACACGCTAGGCCTACGACGAGGCTACTTAGTATCACAATCTAACATAATTAGTATATAATCATGTAACTGGTGGATCCGCTAGCTAGTAAGCCGGATGTACTTAATATCAGAAAGTATCAGATTAGTATCAGTATATAGGTTAGGTAGACCGTATCAAACGCATATCGGAATAGTAGGCCGAATAGGAGGCCGAGATAGTCGAGAAGAAGGGAAGAAAGGAGGAGCAGATGTGTCCAGAGCCATGGTGGAGGAGGAGAAGTAACATGAGAGCAGTTTCCGCCGTAACATCTCCTGGCTCTGCTGGCAACTGAAGTCCAGATGCTACAATGGACGATCCTTCGCTGAAATCGACTACAACACCCATCAGTTCAACACCCATCAGTTCAAGTTCATTCCTATATGAGTAGATTCCAATGCCATAGAAGCCATCAGTTTGTTGACCTTCCTCTATGGCATTGGAATATACTCATATAGGAATGAACTTGAACTGATGGGTGTTGTAGTCGATTTCAGCGAAGGATCGTCCTTTGTAGCATCTGGACTTCAGTTGCCAGCAGAGCCAAGAGATGTTACGGCGAAAACTGCTCTAATGTTACTTCTTCTCCTCCACCATGGCTCTGAACCCATCTGCTCCTCCCTTCTTCACATTCGACTATCTCGGCCTCCTATTCGGCCTACTATTCTGATACCGATACTTTGAACCTTGATCTTAACCCAAACCTATATACTGATCGATACTAATCCGCAACGCCCGATACTAAGTATATACGGTCGATACTGATAGCGATAGTCCGATACCGATAGCGATAGTTCGATACCGATAGCGATAGTCCGATACAGATACACATGGACCTACATATCTATATATCACTAGTAGCCATACTCCTCTACATACTACTCTACACTAGGATCTAGTAACCATATACTACTCTACACACTAGCTACGTAGTCATACTCTAAAATAAGGTAAACTAATTATGCCTATATATAGATATATATATAGGCATAATTAGTTTACCATAATTAGTTTACCTTATATATATAAGGTAAACTAATTAAGCATCTTAAAATTATGCCTATATATATATATATATATATATATATATATATATATATATATATATATGTCTGTGTGTGTGTGTATCCGTGTGTCTGTGTCCGTGTGTGTGTGTGTGTGTGTCTGTGTGTGTGTGTGTGTGTCTGTGTGTCCGTGTGTCCGTGTGTGTGTGTGTCCGTGTGTGTGTGTGTGTCCGGCCAGCCCCCCTCTACATATACCCCCCCCCCCCGCACCCCGCGGCCAGCCCCCGTCCCCATCGTACCCCCCCCAACGCTGCCCGCCCCCTCGATCCCACCGCCCCCTCCACACCCCCCGCCCCCCGCGCACGGCCAGCCCCCCTCCGCAACCCCCCGCACCCCGCGGCCAGCCCCCGCGCGCCCCCATCCCTCCAACGCTTCCCGCCTCCTCCCACCGCCCCCTCCACACCTCCCGCCACCGCCGCCACCGCCGCCCCCCCGCAGTCGACGCCGCCCCCGCAGCCCCCGACGCCCCCGGCCCGCTGCACCCACGACCACCGCACGCGCGCGCGAGAGAGAGAGAGCGAGGAAAGAGAGAGAGAGAGAGAGAGAGAGAGAGAGAGAGGGAGAGGGAGAGGGGATTACCTTTGGGAGAGAGAGAGGAGAGGGGGTCGCCGATCATCGCCGCGGGGAGAGAGAGGAGAGGGGTCGCCGATCGATCACCGCGGGAGAGAGAGAGAGAGAGAGAGGAGAGAGAGTGAAATTTGGGGGGAATAAAAAAGTTCCCCCCGTCGTTTCAATTTAAGTCTGGAACGTAAATTTAGCGACGGAGTAGCGACGGATTATTCCGTCGCTAATGCGTCAGTAAATCTCGCGCGAGAGTAGCGACGGATTATTCCGTCGCTAAGTCGTCAGTAAATCTCGTGCCAATATTTTAGGCTTTTTTCCGCCAAAATATACGACGTTCTAGCGACGGATATAAAACCGTCGCTACTTGGCCGACTACCTATCGACGGCATAGCGACGGATATGGACATAAAAAAATAAAAAAATTGTCCACTGCTTTCCGTCGGTATTCCGTCACAAATTCGTCGGTGATCCGACGGTGATAGCGACGGAAAATTTCCGTCGCTAATTTGCCGTCGCTAAAGTACCGTAATTTGGTAGTGAAAGAACTACTTTTCCATCATCAGGTATTTGTACGCCAGGACTCTACGAAGACTAATCCCCATATTTTTGCTTGGAAATACTATATCTTCACACAAGAACCGTCGGAGCCGGGGACAGTCCATTTTACTATGCGTAGGGCAGTACACCACTGATGAAGTAGAGACAACGATGATCAAGGCGAAGGTGTCATCCCCTTCGGTAGATGTTGAAGGAAATCCCACCTCCATAGTACATAACTACTTCTGCCAGAACTTAACCCCCTTGAGTCCAAAAGCGGCGCTGGCTGCTTTCTTGATGATATGGCTGCGTAAGGCCATGGTGCCTGGAGGTTCTGGCTCAGTGGGGCAGATTAATTGGGAACTCATTATGTCGGCTGTAAAGTTGGTCTTTGGGTATCGGTTGGCTTTGCTCCCAACCATGGTATGTAATACCCTACGAGGCATACAAGAGCTCTTGAGGAAAATAATAGAGTATCGAGGGAGAGACAGTGAATTCCCTCGAGCTGAAATCCCTTACCATTATTTAATGGCTTGGTTGGCGTTACGCCGCCCCGGTTTGATAGCCCCTGAAACGATTGAGGATTATGAGGAGGGGGATGCGACGCTACGCAACTACCAACGGGCGAAATGGCTCCACCAGGGTATCCCCGTCTGCAGCTGGGTGTTAGGCCATTTGGATGGCTATGATTTTAACAGGGTCTTGCCCACATACAGGGGTTATCTTGCAGATGTGGAGCTAGTAGACCAGGGCAGAAAGAAGAATGGTCTGATCCTTGGTGCTTTCTGTTGGCTGCAGTCCATTCATTCCTTACACTTAGTGTATCATAATCATAATCGGGTATATCTGGAGCCCTATTTGTCGAGTCGGTTTGCGCGAGAGTTCAGCTATAGCCAGACGATGATGAACAACCCAAGCTCTTTCCTCGGTTATGAGGGAAGTCTGCTGGACGGCGCCCGTGCTTGTAACTCCCCAGTCCAAAAATATGGGACTACGAACTTAGACATGCCAGCCGTATAATAAATATACTTAAGCTGTAAATGTAGTAAAACCACAGCTACTAATTTCATCCTTAAAATGAAAGAAATAAAGATATTATATAATAACCATGATTTGTCTTTATACAATATGTTGGACGGAGACAAATTTACTACCAACTATTTAAAAGAAAAGAAGTACAAGATATATGAAATGATTTAGCGAAGGTAGCAAGAAAGACCCAAGACACATCATCTTCGAAGGGATGGAGAAGATTACGATCTCAGCTAGAATACCTGCGAAAGACAAAAACACACACCTGGAGAGATCACCAGGTCCTCAGAGGGACGTAACAAGATACATAATATTATGCTATATAAACTGAATAAATACTGCTCAATAATAAGACAATCAAATTATAACATGATCCAGCACTCCACCCTTGAATTAGCGCACCATCTTTCCAACCAAACAAGGATACGAGATGGCACACTAACCCACGATGAAGTATCTTTTCAAGTCACGAATCCAATATGGTATCCGGACCACAACAGGGTTCAGTACCTTCTCAATGGAGTAGTGAGCCACACCTACAACCAAACAAGGACAAGATTTGGCAAACTAGTCCATGACAAGTTACTGTTCCAAGCCACGGTCAGATACAAGTACCCAAACCAAGAGTACTCGTACCTAACGGTTAAGATAGCCTAACCAATATAAGTGTATGCAGTTTTAAGAACATCCTCCAACGCATGGGTCCTGGCTAAAATGGGATCAGCATGGTCCCCCATTAGGGCACCAGAGGCCCAATCAGTAGGAGCATGACATTTTGAAGAACGTTAGTGGCCGTCAATAAAATAAGGATCATCTTACACCGTATCTCCAAGAGAGCATCCGGATCACAAAAGGGAAGTGTATAGTAGCCTATACGCTAAAAAATTGTCCTCCCCACCCAATGCCTACTATGTTCTATCCACAACACAAAATCTCTTTTAACTGCTAAGTCAAACTAATCATGCAAACACTATTAATGGTTAATCCTATCGCACGGCTTACACGTACTGGTGGCCAGCCAGTCATGAATGTCCGAGTTCTATATGCTACTCGCAATAACGTGGTACAAATGTGTCAAGGCCTATGAATGCAACACCCAAAGGGTGGTCCCTTAAATCTAAGTTCAATGTGTAAGAAAAGAGTACATAGCAGGAAATAGAATTAATAGCAACATTCTATCAAATAATGCCATGTATCACAGTTTATTGTGCAAAAAGTAAATAATAAGTAAATGCATGAAATATGAGCTATAATAAATAAACAACAAATGGCAAGGTATCTTGTCTGAGGTCCTTGCTGGTAAAACCGATAATCCCGTTGGGTACAGAATAGTCACAGGGCTACACAAGAAGAACTCTGACGATGTGACAAACTTCTAAAATAAAAATCAAATATAAAATATTTTGGAAAATTTCTGGGAAAAATATATGTGTATTTTTCCGTCAGCATTTCGAAACTTCAAACGGTTCGTGATTCTGATTCTTGGTTCTCCCAGAATCTCGAAAATACTAAAACGTGTCAGATTTCGGACAACTAGCACTCCACAAATTTTCCAGAAAATTAAGTTCAGAATTTATAAAAATAAAATTTATATTCAGAAAATATACCTCAAAACGATTCCAACAAAAAAAAACTAGAGGTCAAACGGAGTCCGGAGTTGGGAGTTATCGTCATTCAAAGTTGCTACAACCTTTGAAAATTGAGGCTGAATTTAGGACAAATTTTGGGCTTAGGTATAACGAAAAAAGAGAGAATTTTTACATGGATGTTTTGAAAGAAGATTTTATTCATAGATTCGATAGATATATATAATGGCTAGCAATTAGCTAATTATGATAGGATTAGAATTAAATCAATAAGGATGATTAGGATTACCAACTAATTTGGATAGAAATATGATTGGTTTAAATAAGAAACGATCTAATTAATGCTAGATATGATTCCAATAGGATAAGAATTTCTAATGGATAAATCTTTCCAAAAAATTTAAATCGAATAAATTATTAAAACAAATCAATTTGGTTGCAGTCCTTTAAATGATTGCCATAATAATTTTAAGTATTATTCTATATTATCAAATAATTCAAATCATATGAATCCAAATCCAAATCAAACTCAACATAATAACTTTAAAATAATATTTAATATTTATCAAAACAATTTAAATCATATAAAAGAAAAATCTTTAAATCAAATAACATTTCAAATCTAAATTAGACAAATCGTAATGCCACAATTAGTCATCGTATGTATTTTAAACAATATTTAAACTATCAACATAATTTAAAGTATAGTTTATAACCACCAAGATAACTTAAATAAATTCAAATATAATCAAATAATTGATTATCATATCAAAATAATACTCGATGTCATCTAATATTATAAGACTTTTTTTTATAAATCTAAATCTTGATTTAAAATTAAATGGAAAAAAAAATCTTTTATCGCTATTTTTTTTAAAAATCAATTTTTAGAAGACCGAAAATAATAACAACATATTTTATATTTCAAATAACAATATTCGAGAACTTTTTTTTTAGAAACATTATTTCAAACCATTAATTTAAAACTAGTTTTTGATGACAAAAATAATCACAATATATCTTTGACAAAATTTTGACAAAAATTACTTTTAAACACAATAATTAAAATATATAGAAATACTTTTTAAAAAAAACTTCGGGAAGTGGAGTTACAAATCTAACCACCTTAGAAAAATTTTTCCTAAAAATTTAAGGACTACTAGGTTAGGCGGACTTGGTTGATCGGTAAAAAGATAGTAAGAATTTATGATAAGAGAAAATAGTTGGAAGGGATAAGATAATTTCTTTAATGAGAACATTAATCAATTTGGGTGAAAATAGAAGAAGCGAATGGATATGGCTTGGTGTGCACGGACACGATGCACATACATTTGAAGGTGGAGAATTTGGAGAAAAATTTGTGTGAAGAAAATAATGGCAAGCTAACATATAAATAGGGTAAAAATCTTGGTTATATAAGGATTATGATTGTTTAAACCCCGCTCGATAATTCACAATTAATTTAACTATTTTTAAAACCAATTCAACCAATCCATAAAAAAATACTAGATATTCTTTATCTTTAATTTAAACTATATAAATTAAAATTAGGAAAAAATTAATTTTCCAATTTAAATTATCATGACAATTAAATAATTAAATCTAACAAATTTTCAATTATCATTTTTTTATAAATATTAAAAATACAATAATAATTAATTTCAAAATTCATGATAATAAATACTTAAATAGTTGAAAGATCTCTTTGCAAACAAATAAATAAATTACAATTAGTTTCTAAAAATCAAAATATACATGAATTTAATTTCATGTACTCTCATGCGAATAGAACATATTATTTTCAAAAAAATTATTTTCTAACTTATCATAAATAATTGTATAGTGAGTAAAAATAGTTTTTATGTAGTAGTAAGATAAAATCAAGTTTGTATGGCATATAAAAATATTTACCTGCTACGATATTGATCCACAGTAGTTATTTCCTATAAAAATATTTGTAATTAAAACTTTTGTAATTTTTTAAATACTTCGTATATACGGATTCGCTCTAGACGTACGAATATCAACATAAAATTAATTATAAAAAAATCGTAGTAAATTTTAGGGGGTTTGCATCCTACCCAACTTACGAGAATTTTGTCCTCGAAATTAAGAAATAATTAGGTAGGCAGGGTTGAGGAGTTAAAAAGATTTTATCCATATAGAAACACGATCAAATGATCGGTCGAGACGAAAGTAACAACGTTTAATCAAAACACACAATTAGAAAATTATGATTTAGCTAATAAATCATGGACATGGTTAATTAACGCAAGAAAGAAAAGATTTGGGGTTTTAAGTAGATCAAGATAAAACAAAAATTTAAGATTAATAAAGAATTAAGTAGATTAAGATAACATAATTAGAGACTTGGAGATATTTGTTCATTGAGAGTAAATTGTATGATAGTCGTCTAGGTTTGGGTACGATTAAGGAAACACTTCTAATCATTCTTAGGTTTCCAAACGATTAGAAAGTCGCGATAGTGGATATAAGGACGAAGGAAAGGTTGAGTAGCTTAAGATGAGGATATAGTCACGGGTTGGTAATGGCTAACTACACGTGGCCATAGGTGATAGGGCAACTAAAGGGGATACTCTGTAAGAGTGATTTCATCCTTCTAAAATAGGTGAAAGACAAAAGCAATAAAGGGTTCAAGAAGCTACGATCGAATACAATTACGGTTTTCAAAAGCGATTGAATAGTTTCAAAAGAGATTGTCATGGCAAACGTGGATGAGATCCTAAAGGGCTAGTACATTTGTTAACTATATCTCAATCCATGTAGAGTAATCGTAAGAAAGGCAAACCAAAATACACTTGGTTGATTAGACCATTATGCACTAGTTTTGATTAGACAATACGTTAATGGAAGCTCTTCCATAAACATATGCCATGAATAAGCTCGATAAAGAATAAGCTTGCAAAACTAGGCTATATTAGCAGCGTTAGTCAAGATAGTCAAAATATAAGTAGAGGACTAATGATGACAGAAATCAAATAGTCCAAGATCCTTAAATCTAAGTCTCGCCCGAAGTTTGAGCCTATATAGTCGTCCTAGTATCTCCTTGTCTATGGCTTGGTTGGTTAGATGGGTTAGGGTCCTCTAAATTCTAGAATCTAGGTAAAATTATTAATATGGGTCATAAGGACAAGGGATTGTTAGGTCGTGAGGCATTCTACTCAAATTACAAGAGTTAACTGGTAGTGTGATGGAACAAGGGAGCATATCTATCTAGTATGGGTTTCTTCCTAGCCACTATCAAGCACGAAAGAAGGATAAGAATTTACGGTAGAGGGAATCAAGCAAGATGCAAATCGAGGAGTCAAGAGAGAGTTCGAAGACGGAATTGAAGAAAGAGGTCAAGTATGTGGATGAGATCCTAGACTCTAATCCTATATGCAGGCTTGCTTGGTACGGTAAAGTAACCAAACAATTTATCTCAACCTGCACGGGCCACCACAAAAATAAGTAACGTCCAGTCCCAAAGTACGTAGGACTAGGAACGTAGACATGCCAGCCGTATAATAAATATACGTAAGCTATAAATGTAATAAAACCACCGCTACTAATCTCATCCTCAAAATGAAAGAAATAAAGATATCATATAATAACCATGATTTGTCATTATACAATATGTTAGGCGAAGATAAATCCACTACCAACTATTTAAAAGAAAAGAAGTACAAGACATATAAAATAATTTAGCGAAGGTAGCAAGAAAGACCCAAGACACATCATCTTCGAAGGGATGGAGAAGATCATGATCTCGGCTAGAATACCTGCAAAAGACAAAAATACACACCTGGAGAGATCACCAGGTCCTCAGAGGGACGTAACAAGATACATAATATCATGCCATATAAACTGAATAAATACTTCTCAATAATAGTTCACTCAGATCATAACATGGTCCAACACTCCACCCTTGAATTAGCGTACCATCCCCCTAACCAAACAAGGACAGTAGATGGCACACTAACCCATAATAAATTATCTTTCCAAGTCACGAATCTAATATGGTATCCGAACGACAACAGGGTTCAGTACCTTCTCATCGGAGTAGTGAGCCACACCTACAACCAAACAAGGACAAGATGTGGCAAACTAGTCCGTGACAAGTTACTGTTCCAAGCTACGGTCAGATATAAGTACCCAAAC
The DNA here is from genome assembly GCA_029216955.1 of Iris pallida. Lineage (NCBI taxonomy): Eukaryota > Viridiplantae > Streptophyta > Magnoliopsida > Asparagales > Iridaceae > Iris > Iris pallida. The sequence goes on along the minus strand of JANAVB010041416.1, from coordinate 7,042,640 downwards.
CAAGAGTACTCCTACCTAACGGATAAGGTAGCCTGACCAGTCTAAGTGTATGCAGTTTTAAGAACATCGTCCAACGCATGGGCCCTGGATAAAATGGGATCGGCATGGTCCCCCATTGGGGCACCAGAGGCCTAATTAGTAAGAGCATGATATTTCGAAGAACGTTAGTGGCCGTCAGTAAAATAAGGGCCATCTTACACCGTATCTCTAGCGGAGCATCCGGATCACAAAAGGGAAGTGTATAGTAGCCCATACGCTAAGAAATTGTCCTCCCCACCCAATGCCTACTATATCGTATCCACAACACAGAACCTCTTTTAACTGCTAAGTCAAACTAATCATGCAAATACTATTAATGGTTAATCCTATCGCACGGCTTACACGTACTGGTTAATCCTATCGAGGCCTATGAATGCAACACACAAAGGGTGGTTCCTTAGATCTAAGTTCAATGTGTAAGAAATGAGTACATAGTAGGAAACACTACACCAAAACATACAATTTGTAACACTTTTTTTTTCTAATTCGTAACGGTTATAACTGTTGTAACTTAGTCACGATAATTACCGTGACAATAATTAAATAACTGTTACTAAAATATATTTTTTAAATTTTTATTTTTGTTTATTTTTTATAACGATAATTACTGTGACAAATGAAAAAGAAAATGTTACTAAAATTTTCAGTTTCCCTCCTTTAATTTTACACCCCTCCATTATTTCCCCCCTCTTTCAATATAAAAGTGTTATCAAACTGAAATCACCCCGAGCTAGGGCTCTCGCCTTCCCGAGCCCTTCCCGAGACAAGGGACTCTCCTAACTCCCACCACCACCCTCATCTGGCAGCCATCCCTAGCCAGGCCTCCGCCTCCACAACCCTCATCGGCGCCATCACCATGGCTGCTTGCTACTCTCGGAGTCGGAGCGTCGGTCCTGTGAGAAGGAAGATGAGTGGCATGAGTGCGTCGAAGAGGGCTTCTCCGACCTGGAGGCCTACCGCCTCCAGGGATCCTACAGATCCGACATCGTCGGGAAGTTCTTCCCATGTCTCCAAATTAATTTTTCTTTCATTATCTTCTTGAACGATTGGGGAATTTATTAGTGCACTTTGGCTGTGTTTGATTGGGCTTTTTTCCATGGAAAATATTTTCATTACAAATTTCCCATCAATTGTAGTGTTTGATAGCTTATATTTTCTATGGAATTATTTACCAAAAAACTATTATTTTTCATATTTTCTTCTAAAATGGTGGAAAATGAAACTTGTCCAACCCATAGGAAAATATCATTTTTAATGGAAAACAACTATTTTCGATGGAAAATAATGACAAGCAAACACCTAAATTAAGTTTCCCATGGAATTTTTTTTTAATTCCATGGAATTTTCCCCCTAGGTTCCACCTTGCAATCAAACGCACCCTTATAGTGTTATTTTGTTTTTCTTGATCATATTAGTGGTAAAATTTGGTTCTCTATATATTAATTGTGGAGAATTTTCTGCATGAGGAATTTAGTTGAGAGTAAGATGACTACTCGAGAACCTAGTAAGGCTGTAAGAACATCAGTACATGCTTTATTTAAGGTTAACTTAGTTCTTCTTTATGGTTCTCTATGTCATTTTGTTCTTAAACATATTATATCTAGATCTGGGTAATTACATTCTCAGTGGTAGTGTTAGTAATATTTTTCATGCCAATTAGTTAACTTGCCGCAGAGATTCAAACCTCAAAAATGGTAGTTAAAGAAAGAGGGGAGGAGTCTATGCCAATTAGTTAACTTGCCAATTAGTAATATTTTTCTTGTTTTGGAAGAATTTTCTGCTAAATAGCTTCAATAAACTTGGATTGAGTCTATGATGAAGGATATGTTTTTAATTAATGTTACAGAGCACATGGTAAAGAATGGCTCCAATTTTGCAAACCAAACGTGGAATTTGAAGTGGCAGGGCAACAAACTGGAATCCATTAGAAAAGGATATAAATTGAGATATATTATGGAAGATTGAATTTATAGTCTCAAGGGTTAAGATAAATGTTTATTCAGCATTAAATTACTCCTACAGTTATTATTAAAATCACGAACCATTTCATGGGCAAGGAGGCAGTTTTTTGCTATGGAGTGTGCCTTGATGAAGGCCTTTTAGTTGGTCAGTATCAGTTTCGTCATGACCTCCCTACATTCTGTTGCACATAATATTAGTAATGATCTTATATAGGAAGTTGCAGCAAGAGATTCATCGACAGTCTCCTATTCTGCTCGCCTATTCCTCCTTCGGTATGGGTGAGGAAAGTGTGGTTTAATTCCCTATACCATCGCAAAAGAAATCCTGGACCATTGCTAGTACTTCATAATTGATATCCGTCTAATGTTTTTGTAGAACATCGCCCCGAATCCATCAGGCCCCGAGGCTTTAGTGGGGTCGGCTTTCTTAGTCACATGCTCGACTTCCTCCAAGGTAACAAACCTATGCAAGTGTTTACCCTCTACTGACACGAGCTTTTTGCACACAAAAGGGAAAATCTCTACCTCATAGCCTGCTTGGTTAAAAAGTGAGCTGCAAAAATGTACTGCTGCCTTTTGAATTTCAGCAGCCGCTGACAACACCTTCCCTTCACTATTAATAAGACAATGGATGTTGTTGTGATTTTGTCTGGCTTTTATAGTTGCATGGAAATTTTTTGTGCACCTGTCCCCATTCCCAAGCGAAGAGTCTTAGTCCTTTGAAGGAGAGAGATCTCCTTACAAAATTTGGCATCTTGGGGAGCTACCTCCTTAGCCAGGAGTGCACTATCGTCCGGGTGTTGTTGGATCCTTTCCAGCATCTCCTTTTCAAGTTATGGGATCACTTGAGCAGGTGGTGAAATTCTCCACCTCTTCAGCTCTTGCTTGGCGGCTTTATGTTTCATAACAAAACTGAACTGAGAGTTGCCCCTATAAGTATCTTGCAAACCCGTCCCTATTGCATCCACACACACACACATACATGCACACACGCATATGTCTTGGAGTACTTGCTTGTTGTCTTGACTTTTTGCACTCACTACATTCTTGTTGATATATCCTGTAGATGACGGTTCCTTACAAATACAAATTTTTTGATTGTAGTATTAACGGCCACTTGTTGATTGGACATTTTTCAGTAGCTTGTATAGAAATAATATTAACTTCTTCCTTTTTTGTGAGTCTTGTGGTTATGGTGCTCAGGGTACCTTCTTCCACATACTAGTAACACTTTGTATTATTGCTTTCACTAGTTTTTTAATATATTCTTTTGATGAAGATTTACTCCCATCCGTTGATATTGGAACTCTTATGTAGGGGAAAGATGGGTTCATCCAACCACAGGACATATAGGAGAATTGCCATTGGTGGGAAAGCTCCATATTTGACGGTAATCCTTTTTCCCCTAATCATAGTTGCTGAATATAACTATGTATGTACTTATCTAATGATTTAATTTGTGAGCTTATATACTTGAGATCTAGCCAGGTTTCATAGAAATAGGTGATTTATAACTGAGTGGAGGTTGGTAATGCCTCTAATGATTGTAAATATTCCAAGCAATTCTATGGTGGTGGTTTCATGGTATTTCAGTAAATAAAAATATAGTGACAAATAACATTTAAGGTGTCTTTATTTCCTGGACTACAAAAATTGACATGAATGGGCAAAAATTAAAGGCTTCATAGAAATTCTAGATATCAAACAAGGTCGAAACATTATGGATTCTTTGCAAGTATGGACTGTGAGTTGGGCTAGTTGGCCTTTTTTAGATAAATATGGTCAGATAATGGTTCTAGTAACAATATTAAAAGTGGACTGTAGTTGGGTACTTTACTTTTTGTTACTGTGGATGGGTAGTCATTGTTGTAATTATGGTTCGAGTATTTATCTACACTGCAAATATAGTAGACATACCTCTTCTTGCTACAAGCTTTGTTTTCATAAAGGCTATGAGTTATGACTTAGGAGACATAAAATGTTCTTATACTGTTAAGGATATGCACTGGAGTTGTCCAATACACCTTATTCTTATCACATATGATTTTACTGACCAAAAATTCAGTGTTTTCAGAATTGTATGTTTAGCTTAAGCATTGGCCATTGGACTTAATTTACATTGTTGGTAGACAAATATCTTCTTTCCTTATCCGTTTGGTGCAAATCTGATATGGTTTAATGTTGTACAGTATTTCTATGAGATCCATATCTCATCACTTGTTGGGAGTGCACTATCTTTTTCGAAAATTTTGGATCCTTTTTTTTGTTAATGCAAATATGAAATATGGTAGGTACGACAAATTTAGCTGTCTGACAGCATGGCATTGCATTTCACAGTAGATAGTTTGATATGTTTTGTTTGGAACGTATATATGGCCAGCAACTTGCAGTAATGCTTTAAGGTGATTTTGTCACAAAATTATTGTATTGCCTGATATCAAAATTATCGTAACTGTTTGAGGCCATACAAAGCAACAGTAACAGCAAAGTCTTTATTCCAAAATTTGTCAGGGTCTGCTATTTGAAGCCTTTTCTTCCATCCTGTTATTTTCAACTCCATGTCCTCTTTAACATTGAAAAAAAAACAATATCTTTCTTTACAGCCCCCTAGGTCTAGTTGTTCTTTTTGGCTAGCTAATATCTTATCGCTTCTAACAGGTGCATCTGTTGGTCTATGTTAACATGTCTAAACCACCTATTGGCCTATGTTACCACCTGGGACAGTTTCCTGTCATCTTATCCTCAATTGGTTTGACCTCCAACATACCAGTTCCCCCACAAATACACTCATTTCTTATAGACTTATACTATCTTTCATTGTATTTTGCCTCTCTACCCATCTTAGCGATTCTGATTTCAGCGACACTCATTCTTTGGGCGTGTTTTAGCATAATTGTTTTTGTTTATAGCTATAAATAGAGATATTGTTTGATGCCATATTTTTATGATTAAATTGGAATAGAGTTTGATGCCATTTTATCATGAGCAATTTGGAATAGAGTTTGATGCATATTATCACGAGTAATTCTTCTACAATTTTTGCTGATTTCAAACAAAGCTGGTCTTAATTTTTTTTTTCTTTTCTTTTTAATTTGTTATTCATGTAGCCTTTCTTTGGCATGTTTGGCTACGGAGGGCCAATTGCTTCAATGCATCTGGGAAGGTATTGTTAACTTAGAGTCTATTTAATATATCAATGACATCCATAAATGTTGTCACTAACACTCATCCCGTGTCTTTGAGTGAAAATTTTTATAGGTATGCGATAGTTTCTTCAAAAACCAAAGAGTCACAAAAAGTTTTTACCCTTCATCTTTCAAGAGAGGCACTACTATCTAGAGCTTATGGGGAGTGTATCTGGAGGGTGAGTTATAATTTTAAAGCCATGTTATCACTGCCACTAGTTATTTGTGGCTTAATATACTATGCTCAGTTTCAACACATATTTATGTCATACTTGCATTACTGGATTGTAGACTGACGGCGGAATTAGGGATCCTTTAGAAGGAGAAATTGAATTATCACCTCATGGAAGCTACACCCAGGTAATTCTTTTGCTGTGTAAACTTCTGCTAATTTTGGCACATAAATTGTCTAGCATTGTCATTTTGACTTTCAAGCTTTTTGATGGTCACTGCTCCCGAATCATGCTTCCTGATAAGAGTTTACTGTTTCTTATCAATTTAGGATTTGGCTGTAGTTTATATATTGTGCTCTTGTCGTTTATATATTTAAAATTAAGATGTATCACTGTATTGAATGACATACTATGGCTGAAGACCAACTGCTCAAATTCAGCTTATGTGAAGATTGAATAATTTACACAGATCCATTATGATGAGTTTTTAGTACCTCCTCTCTGTTGGGCTTATGCTTTTAAGCCTTAATTAGCTTTTGACATTGTTGTCATTATTTTATCTCAAAAATATCACCAAATACTATCTACAGCATGATTTGCTTATTTGATGCTCATCTCTGATATGAAAGTCGTATGATATCTGTAAACATAAATGAGAAGTTTTGTGAAACAAGCATGGCATGTATAATAGGTTATCCGAATTTTGACACATGGATTCCCATTAGAAATCTTCTAAGCATATACTTCTTGTTAGAAATTTTCATCACCATGTGTACACCTCACATCACCATGAACAAGAAAAATGTGTACACCTCACATCACCATGAACAAGAAACATATCTCAGAAATTGTTAAACAAATTTGGTTTGATATGTTGTTTTGAACTCGCATAATGCACAGTGCATTCTGAAGGGGAGATCTCATCTTCCTTTGTATGTTAACACCGCTGATAATTTTCTGTCGAATAACTGTTGGGACACTTGATGGTACCCAACAGCTTGCAATTTTCTGTCGAATTATAAATTTGATACTGTTACCAAGTATCAAAGAATCATAGGATGTTGTATGTTTCCATGAACTATTGGCCATGTTATGGGTACATTTGACCCTTAAAATACCTTAAGGTATGCTTGTATGTTGTATGTTTCCACTTCTCTTTTCAGTTTTGAACTAAGATTAGGGAGAGGGTCAACTGCAATATGGGTTCAGCCAACCACAAGCAGTAGCAGCTAGGCAATGGCTATAATGGCCAGTGACTTATGAGTTCAAATGAGGTGCAACAGGAATGGGGTTCTGTTCTAAAAAATCTGGGATATAGGTAAGGGGGTTTTGCTGCAGTAGTATGCTGCAGTGCTAGCAGCAGCAAGTGTAAGCTCTGTAGCAAACACAACAACACCAGTAGCAAGAATTTGCTAGGACAGCAATAGTTTGCAGCAGCAGGATAGCAAGTAGAGCCATACAGCAATGGCCTCTTGGCCATAGGCTCAGTTGGGATCAACTGGCTTGTGTCTAGAGTTTGAAGGTCTAGAAGAGGGCTTGAAGGTTAACCTAATTTGGGGTGTCTCTAAATTCCCTGCAATCTGAGACCCCATATACATTAGTGAAGACATTTGGAAATGACTGAACATGTGCTCTCATGTCTATATCAATCAATGCCCAAAACTTCTGCATGTGTTCTTCATTGAAGTTTGTCATATGTGCAAAGAACATGTGCTCACATGTATGTTTTTCCTGAAACTTCTTTTACTAGTTTGCACGCTTTTTAATTTGATACTTTTTTTACTCTTACATGCAGGAATATGTACAGTTTTAGCATGGATGCAAGCACTTTCATTCTTCCTCAAGAGAGCCTCGTCTTGATTATCCAAAAACACAAGAGTTTGAAATGTTTTGTGGTTTGCTTCATGCATCTAGAGCCTTGTTTTGTTGTCATTGAAACTAACAATGGAAAGTTTCCTTACTAAAATATTAATGTATGGATGCTACTGAACATCATGTGTGGTTTAGTTGCTTATTTTTCAAATATTATGTGGTTTAATTACAAATTTGAATGGTTGAATCGTTATTTAAAATTGTGTGGTTTTGTTTCTAGTTTGGAATGGTTGAATTGTTATTACAAATTATGTGGTTAATTAGTTACTTGCTCGGAATTGTTATTAAAAATTTTGTGGTTTAGTTATTGGTTTGGAATGGTTGAATTATTATGAAAGTAAAATATTATGAAATTGGATATGTTGTTTATTGTTTAGTTACAAGTTGAATGTAGTTTTTTTTTATTTAAATAGTCCAATTGTAATGGTTATAATTGTGACAATTAGAGGAGAATAGTAACGAAAAAATAATATAGTCGCAGTAATAACTGTGACAAAACAAACTAACTGCCACATTAATAACTGTGACAAATGGAATATTGATCATGGTTACAACCGTCACATAAATGGACTTCTCTAACAGTTATAACCGTTACCACAAAAAATATTTTGCCAAGGTTTTAACTGTTACCAAAACAATTATTTGTCACGGTTATAACCGTGATCAAAACAAATATTTGTCACGGTTATAACCGTGACCAAAACAAATATTTGTCACGGTTATTACCGTGACTACATAATAACCACGCCCTACTAGTAACGGTTATTACCGTGACGAAAAATAAATGTCACGGTAATAACCGTGGGTAATCGCCTATTATGGTGTAGTGAAATAGAATTAAACAGTAACATTCTATCCAATAATGCCATGTATCACAGTTTATTTTGCAAAAAGTAAATAACAAGTAAATGCATAAAATATGAGCTACAATAAATAAACAGTAAATGGCAAGGTATCTTGCCTGAGGTCCTTGCTGGTGAAACCGATAATCCCGTTGGGTATAGAATAGTCACAGGGCTACACAAGAAGAACTCAGACGATGTGACAAACTTCTAAAATAAAAACCAAATATAAAATATTCTGGAATTTTTTTGGAAAAATACATGATGTGTATTTTTTCGTCAGCATTCTGAAACTTCAAACAGATCATGATTCTGATTCTTGGTTCTCCCAGAATCTCGAAAACACTAAAACTTGTCAGATTTCGGACAACTAGCACTCCACAAAGTTTCCAGAAAATTAAGTTCAGAATCTATGAAAATAGACTTTATATTCAAAAAATATACCTCAATACGATTCTAACAAAAAAACAAACTAGAGGTCAAACAGAGTCTGGAGTTGGGAGTTATGGTTATTCGAAGTTGCTACAACCTTTGAAAATTGAGGCTGAATTTATGACGAATTTTGGGCATAGTTATGACGAAAAAAGAGAGAAATTTTGACAAGGATGGTTTGAAAGAAGATTTTATTCATAGATTCGATATATATATATATATATATATATATATATATATATATATATATATATATATATATATATATATATATATATATATATATGGCTAGCAATTAGCTAATTATGATAGGATTAGAATTAAATCAATAAGGATGATTAGGATTACCAACTAATTTGGATAGGAATATGATTGGTTTAAATAAGAAACGATCTAATTAATGCTAGATATGATTCCAATAGGATAAAAATTTCTAATGGATAAATCTTTCCAAAAAATTTAAATCAAATAAATTATTAAAAATAAATCAATTTGGTTGCAATCCTTTAAATGATTGCCATAATAATTTTAAGTATTATTCTATATTATCAAATAATTCAAATCACATGAATCCAAATCCAAATCAAACTCAACATAATAACTTTAAAATAACATTTAATATTTATCAAAACAATTTAAATAATATAAAAGAAGAATCTTTAAATCAAATTACATTTCAAATCTAGATTAGACAAATCGTAATGCCACAATTAGTTATCGTATGTATTTTAAACACTATTTAAATTATCAACATAATTTAAAGTATAATTTATAACCACCAAGATAATTTAAATAAATTCAGATATAATCAAATAACTGATTACCATATCAAAATAATACTCGATGTCATCAAATTATTATAAGACTTACTTTTATAAATCCAAATCTTTATTTAAAAATAAATGGACAAAAATCTTTTATCGTTAATTTTTTTTAAAACCAATTTTTACAAGACCGAAAATGATAACAACATATTTTATATTTCAAATAACAAAATTCGAGAACATTTATTTTTAGAAACGTTATTTCAAACCAATAATTTAAAACTAGTTTTTGATAACAAAAATAATCACAATATATCTTTTACAAAATTTTGACGAAAATTACTTTTAAACACAATAATTAAAATATATAGAAATATTTTTTTTAAAAATTTTTGGGAAGTGGAGTTACAAATCTACCCACCTTAGAAAAATTTGTCCTCAAAATTTAAGGACTACTAGGATAGACGGACTTGGTTGATCAGTAAAAAGATAGTAAGAATTTGTGATAAGAGAAAATAGATGGAAGGGAAAAGAGAATTTCTTTAATGAGAACATTAATCAATTTGGGTGAAAATAGAAGAAGTGAATGGATATGGATTGGTGTGCACGGACACGATGCACATACACATTTATAGGTGGAGAAAATTTGGAAAGAAATTTATGTGAAGAAAATAATGGAAAGCTAACATATAAATAGGGTAAAAAACTTGGTTAGATAAGGATTATGATTGTTTAAACCCCGCTAGATAATTCACAATTAATTTAACAATTTTTAAAATCAATTTAAGCAATCCATAAAAAAAACTAGATATTCTTTATCTTTATTTTAAACTATTTAAATCAAAATTAGAAAAAATTAATTTTCCAATTTAAATTATCATGACAATTAAATAATTAAATCTAATAAATTTTTAATTATCATTTTTTATAAATAGTAAAAATACAATAATAATTAATTTCAAAATTCATGAGAATAAATACTTAAATAGTTGAAAGATCTCTTTGCAAAAAAATAAAATAAATTACAATTAGTTTTTAAAAATCAAAATATACATGAATTTAATTTCATGTACCTCTCATACGAATAGAAATATTATTTACAAAAATATTATTTTCTAACTTATCATAAATACTTGTATAGTGAGTAAAAATAGTTTTTACGTAGTAGTAAAATAAAATCAAGTTTGTATGGCATATAAAAATATTTACCTGCTACGATATTGATCCACAATAGTTATTTCCTATAAAATTATTTGTAATTAAAACTTTTGTAAAAAGAATTTTAAATACTTCGTATATACGGATTCATTCTAGACGTACGAATACCAACATAAAATAATTATAAAAAAACCATAGTAAATTTTAGGGGGTTTACAGTGCTAGTGATAAATTTACGATCCCAGTAATGCACGGAGAGGCCCATATCATGTATTCTGTCGTGAAGTTTCACTGCTTGGCAAATAACTTATCGTCGGGTTGTAATCGAGAATGGAGTCTGATTAAGGGGACGAAGTTGGAGGCACCTCAGTCGACCCTTGTGCGTCTCCAAGAGCTTGTGTCATCGGGTGGTAGATCCTTGGATGGTTCTAGTATTTCCCGAGAAAGGAGAGAGGACATCGCACCTTTGAGTACCTCATCGAAACGTCGGGCTCCTTCGGAAGTGAGTTCTCCTCCTACTTAGAGAACCAAATTGGCTGTACCCAGGCAGAGCGGATCCACGCGACGGTCTTCACTGCGACAGAATATTTCACCTGTTGAATCTTCTTTACAGGTATACCTCAGTCATTTTATTCTGTTTTTTATTCCAGGATTTCTACTTACTTCTGTTTCGTTTGTACATACAAAGCAGAAGTCTGGGTGGTCGGAGATACTCAAGAAACTTTCTGAGGAGCCTGCTTCTGGGGCATCCCCGCTGCGTTCAGAGGTTAGGGTTATAACCCCTGCGCATGCCAAAAGTTATTCTTTAAGAAGGAGAGAAGGAATCGCCTCTGTCGCGGGTCCTTCGAATGCCGAGGCGCCTACGATTGCGAGAACTGAGAAGGCTAGTATTCCAGAGGAGAACCCGACGACTGTAGCTACTGAGGCTATTGACCCAGAAGATGTTTCTCCTCTTGCTCCTTTCGAGTATAAGACTCAGGACTTCTCGGAGCTAATGACTTCACATCATCGAAAAACTCTCAAGAAGCCGACTGTGGACAAGCCCGTCGTGATACCCGGGATCGATCTTGTAGTGGCCAAAGGCATGACTCCAGAACCCGTATCAGCGATGGGCCGAACAGTTGAGGACACTGAAGGCACTCCCCGAGATTCCTTTGTTGAACCTCCTTCTCGTACTGAGGAAGCGGCTGAAAAGAACTCAGACATTCCGGGAGGTGAGGAGGATCAAGCAGCCGATGAATTACCTATAGAGGACATCCAAGATCCACACCAAGGATCGGTCGAATAGACCAATGAAAGGTTGACAGCGGAGATTGTTAAAGAGTTAGCCAACAAATCCATTGAGGAGTCGGTCAAGTCGACCATTGAATAGTTGGTCGAAGAGGCCATTATGAAAGCGGCCGAGGAAGCTATTGAGAGCTGGCCAATATAGTCATAGGAGAGGCAAACGAGGAGACCATGGAAGAGCAGGTCGAGGGAACTGCTGTTGAGTTGGTCACTCAAGAGCCGTTCGATATAACCACTGAGATGGCGGTCGAGGAGGATGCCGATGAGTCCAATGAAGAGACCATTGACAGCCTGGTCAAAGAGACCGTAGAAGAACCAGTTGTTGAGGAATCTGTCGATGCAGTCACCACAGAACTGATCGAAAAGACTGCTGACAAACCAGCTGCTAAAGAGTTGGTCGAGGGGACTACTGACAAGCCGAATGTTGAAGATTCGGTTGAGGAGACCACTAAGGATTCGATCGAGGAGACTTTTGAAAAGTCGGTCATGGAAACCGCTGATTAGCTGGTCACGACGACCGTTCAAGAGCCAGCTAATGAGACTGCACAGAAGTCACTCGCGGAGATTGTTGTTGAAGATCTGGTCATCCACGGGGCTACCCCTGAACCAGTGATGCAAAATCAGACAACGTCAAAAACTACTGTCTTTGCTCCATTGATGGCTTCTGTCTCGGTCATGGTGCCTCCTGCCCCGACCGTACTTCCTAGTCATGTAGTAGCGGCGGCCGCTGTTCCGGGACCTTGAATTGCGGCAACTCCGATGACTCCAATGGCCATGGCCGACAATAATTACTATGCCTACCTCATTTTGGGCACCATTCACCATGCCTTTAAGCATCGTATAGAGGTCGTCTTGCAGCATAACCAAACATTTAGGCAGGCTCGGTCTACAATAAGAGCCTAGTTAGTGGCATTGCACGAGTATTAGGGATATGAGGTGAAAACGGATGCGATAAAGGCTTCTCTGGCAAAAATAGAAGCCACTGTCTTAGAGCTTCAAGGCCTTGAGCGCAGCCTTTCGGTCCTTACGGATACGAAACTAAACAGAATGGCCGCTGAACTTTTCCAACACGAACAGGGACGTGATGCTCTGGCTCACAGGATTACCGATATTGAAGTCGAGATTGAAGAGGTGATCAACGCTAAAGAAGTCAAAGTCTGCCGTCAAACAACTTTAGATGAATAGTGTGAAACCCTCTGGGAACAGATTCGGCAGTTGGAAGAGACGTTGGCCTTTGTCGAGAGTGAGCTGGAGAAGTCAAAAGACCAGCAGAGGTCCTTCGCTAGCGATCCGAGACCTTAGCTCGGAAGAAGGAGAGCATCGGTGCTTGTCAAGCAGAGCTAGACATCGCATGCCAAAGCATGTCCCAGCTCGAAGATGAGGCCATCAGACGACAAGAGGCAGAGCGCCAAGCCAAAGAGTTGGTTGGCCCAAGATTGTCTTTTTGAGAAGCTGGCTTGACGAACTTTTGCGCTGATCGTCTTAGATCGCAATATTAATTCCATCGCCTTCTTGTTCCTCTCTTTTGGGAAGCTTTTTGTAGTAAAAAAAAGAAAAAATTGTCTTTTTTCATGAATAAAAATTTTAGTTTTGCTTCGCTGCTTGTTATGAACTTTTTATAGTAATGGGAATTCCCTCAGAGGTTATCATGATAGGATGGAGGTAACTCCGCTGGGGAAGGGGTGTTTACTAAGAGGTAATATGGATATGGTAAAAACAAAATTTTTGTGGTAAAATTTTCCTTACTCAAAGGTCATGTGGACATGTTAAGAATAGATGATCTATAGAATGACTCAGAGGTAGTATGGATGTAAAATGTTCTATAGATGATTATAACAATATGGGGTTTGTCATGGAAGAAATGTCTACTCAGAGGTAATATGGATATGGTAGGCATGAACTTCGTTGGGGTATAGGAAAAAAACAACTTAGAGGTAATATAGACATGAAATATTTTCTATTGGGGAAATGTGGAAGGGATGAATTCGTTAATAGAAACTATAAGCACCCGCGGGGGATGTGGAAATACATGTTGATTTAGACCTCGCCATTGATCGACATTATTAGCAAATTGTCATTAGGTTTAGCCAGCTGATAAGCACCATTGGAATAGACCGTCTCTATGACGAATGGTCCTTCCCATTTAGGTTTGAACTTTCTAGCAGTCTTGTGAGTCATTACTATCTGTCTTCAAACTGATAAGACGAGGTCACCAACTTGGAATGTTCTTTCCTTGACCTTTTTGTTGAAGGCTCCAAAAATTCGAGCTTGATAGAGTTCAATGCGCTGTTGAGCTAGCTGACGCTTCTCGTCCAACGCTTCCAACTCCTGCAGCCGACGGTGTTGGTTGTCTTTGTCTGTCAACCGATTAGTTACGGCTACCCGTAGAGACGGGATATGAATCTCCAGGTGAAGCAATGCCTCACTCCCGTAGACAAAAGAGAATAGCGTGTTGCCAGTGGGTGTCGAAACGGTTGTACGGTAAGCCAATAGACATTCGCCGAGTTTTTCATTCCAGTCGCGCTTATTGGAAGATACAACCTTCTTGAGCAGCTTGACAATTGTCTTGTTGAATGCTTCGTCTAGCCTACGTGCTGCAGGATTGTAGGCCGTTGATGCTACATTTTGTATCTGATTTTTGTCACAAAACCGATGGAATGTGTGGCTCACAAACTGAGGGCCATTGTCATGGATAATCCTTCGAGGAACTCCGAAGCGGTAGATGACGTGGTGCTTAACAAAGTTGATCATGGTCGAGGTTTTCACCTCAGCCAGTAGTATTGCCTCCGCCTACTTGGAAAACTAGTCAGTAATGGCGAGGATGAACCGGTATCCTTTGGAGGACGACGGGCTAATCGGCCCGATGATATCCATTTCCCATGCTTCAAATGGCCAGACAGCCACAACGGGGTATAGAAACTCAAAAGGTTGCTAGATGAAGTCAGCATACAACTGACATACCTGGCACTTCTTAGCATAATTAACGGCATCTACTATTATGGTGGGCCAGTAGTAGCCTATGCGATGTAGTCGGTCCTGTAACTTAGGGCCAGGCTGGTGAGCTCCACAGGTACCATCGTGTCTCTTCCGAAGTACTTTTTTTGCTTCAGCATTATACAAACACCGAAGAAGAAGTTCGTCGTATGATCGACGATACAATATTTTGGTAGCTATGTCATAGAAGAACATTAACGAGCGTCTCTTGACAGAAGTAGCTTCCTTCGGGTCTTTAGGTAGGATCCCGAAGACCGCATAGTCTATGAAAGGGAAATGGCCAATCCCGAACGTCAATGTTAGTGTTCGTCTGTAAAAAGTAACTCAGACATGTGTATAGATTTTTTTATGAAAACCAGCTCACGACCCATAACTGTGACGAAGTACTGGATTCCGACCGGAGCTGCCGGAGAAGCGGGAAAACTGACGAGGGCATCGACCTCTAGGTTTTGCAAATGAGGTATATGCTCTATAAAGATCCCTATAAAGGTAGAGATGATGTCGATCGTCGCCCGATGATACGGGACCAAATCCTCATGTCGAACCTCATATTGTCCTTGAACCTGATTGATTATGAGTTTCGAGTCGCCATAGGCCTCGAGATAGTCAACCCCCAACTGTTTGGCAAATTAGAGTCCGATGATGAGAGCATTATACTCAGTAATATTATTGGTGCATGATTCCATGAGAGAATATGCATGGTGGATGACTAGTCCCTCAGGAGTAACGAGGACTACTCTGACCCCTACGATGATTTTACCCATAGAGCCTATTCTTGAAGCACCGTCAAAGAACATTTACTAGACGAGATTATCTGAAATCGCGTTCGACTTTAGGACTTCATCAGGAATGTCGTCGTAAAGCTTCAACCTTTTCGGTATAGGGTGTGCTACCAAGAAGTCGGCCAATGCTTGACCCTTAACTGCCTTTTTTGGGATGAACACCATGTCGTAAGGCGTCAAGAGGATTGTCTATATAGCTTGGTGTAAGTTTAGTGCCCCTGGCTTGGTCATAAGGACTCTAAGGGGATTGACTCTGGAGATGACGTGAATTATCTGTCCAGCCACATAATGGCACGTCTTTTGAATAGCGAAGACTAGCGCGAGACACCCCATCTCAACGAGATTATACCGATGTTCGACACCCATCATGGTCCTGCTCAGATAGTAGATTGCCTGTTCGTGGCCTTTATTGCTCTTCTAGGCTAGCAAAGCGCCTAGAGAATGGTCCATGGCTCGGGCATATAGTAGTAAGGGTTTTTTGACGATTGGTGCTACCAGGACTGGTGGACTGGTAAGATATTTCTTGATGTCGTCGAACGCGTACTGGCATTCTTCGGTCCATACATACGAAACTCCTTTTTTCATTAGCTTGGTGAACGTTTGGCATCGCCCTAAAAAATTTTCTATGAATCTTCTGATGTATGCCAAGCGTCCTTGCATGCCCCTGAGCCTACGAAGATTCTTTGGGGGAGCCATATCCAGAATAGCCTTGGCCTTTTTAAGATCAATATAAATACTCTTGGCTGTGATGATGAAATCCAAGAACTTGCTGCTAGAAACCCCCAGGAAAGACATGGTTGGGTTCATCTTTAGCCGATGTGTCCACATCAAGTCGAACACCGCCCTCAAATCGTCCAGATGACTAGTTTTCCTCCAAATTTTAACAACAATGTCATCAATATAACATTCCATCGTTTTGCATAGCTGTTTATGGAATATGGTGCTCATAGTCCGCTGATATGTCACTCCAATATTCTTCAACCGAAAGGCATCACTGTGTAACAGTAAATTCCTTTTGGAGTCTGGAATAACGTATGCTTTTCGTCTTCAGGGAACATCTTAATCTGGTTGTAGCCTGAAAATCTGTCCATGAAGGACATACATTCGAAGCAACACGTATTATCAATCTTTACGTCAGTGATCGGAAGGTGAAACTCGTCTTTTAGACAGGCCAAGTTGATATCCCTAAAGTCTATGCAGACTCGAATCTTTCCGTTCTTTTTAGTAACAGGAACAATATTGGCCACCCACTCTGGATGTTGTTACTTACGAATGAAGCCACTATCTTTGAGTTTGTCGATTTCTTTCTCGATAGCGTCTATGATGTTGGGACAAAAGAGACGTTGTTGCTATTTGACAGGTGTAGCGTTGGGCTGGATGTTGAGTCGGTGTATTGCGACTTGTGGGTCTAAACCCGGTATGTCTTCATAGCTCCAAACGAAGACATCGATGTACTCTCGAATAAATTATATCAGAGATTCTTTGTCCTCTCCAGTTAAGCTTTTGCTAATAAAGATGGGTTTAAGTGAAGCCTCATCTCCTAGGTCGACCTGAATGACCTCATCTTCGGTAGGAGCTTCTCGCTGTTTGAAGCGCCACTCCCATTAGGATCCTAGGCATTGAGCCCAGGGTTCATACTTGAAGAATTCCAGCATCTGGCCTTCGTCCTCTTAGGAGATCTGCAGAGGCCGTATTAACCAAAAATATCTTTTTGAAGGCCTGGCCGATACTGGTATATGAGTCCCAGGTTGAGGAATCGGAGGAGTGAGAGTGCATCTTGACCTTCGGCTCTGAACTCTCTGAAGTTGTCATGGGTATAACATAACCCAACCCCCGACAAGTGTGCTGGTAGTAATTTTAAGCCTTTTCCTTTGCAGTACGAAGTCGTAAAGAAAGGCGTCGACCTTTGCGATAATTCAGACCTCTATCGCTGGTCGAGTCATAGCCCATCTTCTGAATAAGGTGTTTGGCTTGAGTGGTGTAACGGTGTAGCTGCATCTTGTCGTTGTCAGGTTCCAGTTATGCGGGAGTGAGTCTTTGAGGATGTCCTACCCGACCGAAGATGATGGGTTCCTCATCTTTCTTCCTAGCTGGTACCAACAAGTAAGCATCTTGGGGAGAGACAACTCGACTTACCAGATTAGCGATTGTCACTTATGATTGTAATATATATAGAGCATTGTCCAAGAAATACATAGTGTTCCAGTATGCACAAGAGTAATTCAAAAACAACTTTCTATTAATAAAATATAAAATTTTATTCCGAAGGATTACATATCTAAAGAGTGCGTATCAGCATTGGCACACATGTAGTCCTTTAACTCCTCATCAGTGAGAACCGAGGTTGCCATGGGAGAAGGTGGAGGAGGTCTCCGCTTCAGTTTGACTATCAAGGGAACTGGAGCCGGAGATTTTTGCGACCTCATGGCTGTTTTTGGGCCTCTTCAGGGGATTTTTATTCAAATAGGCTTCTGATTAGCGGTTGATACCGTCGGGGATGAGTAAGCATAAGCCTTTCTTCGAAGCTTGATGACAAGCGGCGCAGATGTTTAGGCAGGCTTTTTCTTTAGTCGAACCCTCAGTGGTTCTTCAGCGACCGCTGCGCTCTCCGATGCAGTTTCTGCCTCATTATCTGCATTATTGGTCTCGTTGTCCTAGGGGACTGATTTGTACAGATTAGCATCTGTACAGTATGCTTCGAGTCCACCGAATGGGTCGATGTCGACGAACTCCGTCTTGATGGTCCCATCGCTGGCCACATACTTCATACATTGATGGAGAGTATAGGGTGTAATCATGTACTCATATATCTATGGTCGACCCAGCAGCATGTTGTAGTTTATGTCTGCATCAATGACATGACAAGTTACATCCATCTGGAGATTACCTATCTGGTATTTCAGACGAATCTTGTCTAAGAGCTCACTCTTTCCATCATTAAAACTACTGATTGTAGTATTTAACGCGGTCAGCCAATGCATCGGAATCCCCAAGGTTTGGAGTAAACTTTGAGGAATTATGCTGAGAGAGGAGCCATAGTCGATATAGATACAGTCGACCTAAATGACACCAATATACCCTGTGTAATACAGGGGTCTATTGTGCCGGTTGTTCTTCAACAACATATCCTGCTGAATGAAGGTGATGTTAGGAATCACCTCGACCACATTATGGCAATATGGGCAAGCGGCAGGACTCCTTGGGCAGTTGCACCTGGGTGATGAACGAAGCAACATTCTGTAAAGCCTCACTGATGGCGTCCCGAGTCTCTCTGGAGAGACAGAGGAGCTCGAAGAGTGATAGCCGAGCTGGAGTATTGGCAAGCTATGCCAATATGTCGAAGTTGTAGGTCTTGATCGGCCCCACTGCTGAGTCGTTTCTTAGAGGTTTGTCAAAGAAAACCTCCTTCTGCTTATGCTTATCTGTCGCAGGAGTATGAGATGGGCCTGCTTCCGATGTATTAGGTGTGGTGGCCGCAGCAGGCGGAGGTACCTCCTCCTCCGGGGCTTGGTTATCTTTCCGCTGGTGAGCCGAGCGAGTGGTATCCAGAGTGTCGTCGGTCGATGTAGAAACCATATGACACGTCTTGATTTTTTTTTCCTTAACATAGCGCACTACATGCAGCATCATGTCTGGGGCGAGATTAGGATACACCTATATAACTTTGCCACGAGATGTTATAAGCAGGATGAGGCCTTGAGCATCGTCACGGGCCGATGGAAGGTTGACCACTTCCATTGTCGCCTTAGAGATGCGGACGACAACATCTTAAGCTTCCGTCTTCGAGAAACTCCAGAACTGGAGGGCACATATGAGGCACTGGTTCTGCTTCTTCAACACGTAATAGTTGAAGTACGTGAAGGCAACTCTGGAGGGGGGTAAAAAGAGTATGTGTAAAAAATACCCAATTTAAATTAACTCTATTCAAGTCCAACCAACAGAAAGTATAATCAGAGTATAAATGCGTAATATAAATAGAGATCAGAAAAGCATACGCAGGCACATCAGTTTTTAACCTGGTTTCCCTCGTGGTGGACTGGTCCAGGCCTGAGAACTTTAGCTCAGGATTGAAATCCACTATTTGTGAAATAGCGTACAACAACGTGCCTTTACTCATAAGAGCATGCCAACTTCTTACAGATTCGCAGATGGTGAAACTTGGAATTGTCCAAGTGACTTCTTTTGAAAACTCTTACACACAAACATATATCTGACTCGCACTGAGCACCGTTGGGGCTTGGAAAGTATTTTGACACGTTAGATGGGAAGAATGGGCTTAGAATATATGAGGCTATAGAAGAAGAGAAGATTAGAAGATTGGATAAATGAAAATGAGTGAAAACAATCCCTATATACTAGTCCAGAGAGGCAGAGTTCGGCCAGAACTCTGTCCCAAAAATTCAAATATTTCGACCGTTGAACAGCTAGCATCCCGGTAACCCTAAAATTAAGGTCCTAGATTCTAGGGGGCAGAGTTCGGCCTGAACTCTGTATGGGGCAGAGTTCGGCCCGAATTCTGTCTCCTAGGGGACATAATGTTCAAATGGGCTATATGGGCTTAGTTTGTCTTGGAGTTTGTTTGGTGGAGCTTTGGGTATTAAGTCTAAGCTTTGAGATACTCAGTGCGACTCAACTTACAACAGCTTAGACTCAATAAAAGATAAAAGTACAGACTCAGAGTATAAGTAACAGCTGCACTGCTGAAACAATCGTCAATGATGTCTGTCTTTAACTGATATGTGATGATGTTCTGTTTTGGAGCTTGATGGAGCATGATGTGTCAAGTTGGATCATAACGTATATAGTCTTATTAATTATCAAGATCAGGTTGACTGTGATCTAGTTTGGGTCAATAATAGTCGCATGTTGAATGGTGAACTTACTGGTGATAGTGACAGTACTTTAGACTATCCACCTTTCCCATTTCGTCAGGACGCTTTGGAGGCGGGAGTTGAAGTTTGTCACCCTTCATCAGCATGTTGAAGAGTTGTAGTACATCCTCATCATTGAAGGACTAGCTTTCTTTTGGTTTTGGTGCTTCTGCCGACTTCTGGTTCGTTGCCGCCGAACTTTTGGAGATGTTGACGGTCAAGGCATACTTCCCCTTTTCGTCCTTGTGGATAGGGTTATTGCTAGACGAGCATTTCTTTTTATCTTCGAGCAAGGGAAAACTCAGTCCCAGCAATTGTGTATCCCGAGCTTTTCTTTCAACCATATTTGTCTCGGTAATGAACAACATCTATTCTATGTATGGAGCACTATGCCACAATTTGATTGCGGAGAGCATGTTCTTGCGACACGAATCCATAAGCATGGTCTTGGATACACCAGGTGGTAGCCTCAGAGCTATATGGCAAAAGCATTCAATATAAGCGTGTACAGACTCTTTCTCCTTCTGGACAATGTCCATGAGAGTGGACATCATCATGTCCATTCCTCCTTAGAACTGAGCAAGGAAGAGATGCTTCAAATCATCGAACGACCAAATACAATTATCAAGGAGGCTTCAAAACCATTCGTAGGCTACCTCCTGTAACGTCCCTACGAATATATTCGTAAGCAAAGCGTCATCTTTTGGCAGATGCCCCGTTACGGAGGAAAAGTACCTCAAGTATTGACGAGGAGACTCCTTCGTATCAAATGGTACGAGTGTTTATGGCTTGTACTTGGGAGGATATATCATATTATTCCATTCATAGGGATATGGTTGTCGGATCCCCATCTTTTGGATTGATTCTTTCTTTTCTCGGGCGTCAAAGCGAGCGTACAAATCCTTGAGAGCCGGCTATATGTCATTTGACATTGTGGGTCCAATCATTGACGGAGTAGATGATTGCGACAGTGCTTAGTTTACGATGGGAGTTTGTGCATGAGGTGGTGCACTGGACTCCCCATTCATTCTCGGGTCTTGATTTGCTCGAGTAGAAGCATTGGATGTCAATTTGTCCTTGATCTCCAAGACCATAGAAGTCAAGGCTTGCATGGTCTCATTTAACCTATTAAGGCCCGTCTCAAGGGCTTCTATACGTTGTTGATGATTGGACCCCTTGCTGCTTCCCATATTGTCACCTTCGACCATGTAGACGGACATCAGGTGGGGGAAAATAAAGGGTACCATGGATCTTTTGATCTCTGGCTCAGACCCTTGAGTTTCGCCTTACTGAGGGTAGACGGGTAAGTTATAATCTTCATTTGACTCGAAGCAGTTGCTACCCCCAGCTTGTACTTTCGGAGGTATCTGTATCGGTCACGTACACATCTTCGCCCGGTTGGAAGGAAGGGTTGTCATGGATCAGAGGAATTTGGCTACCCCAGCCTGTATTACAGTTGAAGCAACATTCCCTTGTGACAAGGGTCTAGACTTGTCACACGTGTATTAGAATACACTCCTACTGGGCACTGCCAGCTTGCTGCTTCTGGGTCATCCTTTGGACTTATTAGCAGAGATGGACGGATTCTTGGAGAGCTTTTTGAGGGATGGCCACCCCCATGCGGCAAATTATGAAGCAACCATGAGTTCATCTTCTTCTGAACTCAACAATCTCTCGCCAAGTTTTTGTACAGGTACCGTCGGTTGCAGTTGTTGGAAAATGGACTGCCTTCTTGGTGGCGATGCTGTTGTTTGATGGCAACAGTAATAGATGGTTATATTGGCACAAGTGTGCCTTGAGATAGGCATGTGGTGCATAGAAGAGTCATTTCTCGTCTTGCGCTTGTGAGAGATCATGTTGCGCAGATCAGAAGTCTCCACATCTATACTCATTTCGTACGCGCAAGGATGCTGCGCATGAGTGAAGATGTTAAGGTAGCTTCCCTCTTCCTAGTTCCTGTGCGTGAGACACACATAGGTTCTGGTCAGAGAGTTGCTCGTGAGGGAGATTCACTTCATGCTTACAGCAACGCTGCTCGCATGAGACCATCCTCATAGTATGCACCCTCTGGCTTGTATCATGCGCATGAGCGCTTAAGTGATAGTGGGGTTTTATTGGTCGAGGCATTGAAGCACTTGAATTTTTTTGAACAGTTTTCCGTCGGCTACGCGCGTGACTATCAACGCATGCCTTCGGTCAGCAGTGGGCATAGCATGTTGGTCGCTCGTAGCACGTGAAGCTATGGATTTCTTTCTATTACCCAAGGAAGGTGCGTATTATATCGAGTCCAACATGGTGGTCGATGTAGCACGTTGGTCGTGCAGGACGGGTGCCTTGGGTTTCTTCGTGCTATCCCTAGAAGGTACATGACATTCAAATTCTAATACGAGTTTTGGCGTAGCACATTCATCGAGTAAGGCATGTGCTGTATTAGATTTCTTCGGGCTACCCCTAAAAGGTGCATAGCATTCAGAATCCAACATAGCCTTATCCTAGGGGTAGGCAATTCTGTCAAAAGAAGTTCTAGCCTGCACGACAACCTTTGTGCGCGAGCGGGGTGCTGCGTCTTTCTTCCTACGCCGCGTCTTCGTCTGGCATGCAGCATAGGAGCTGCACTCTTTACGGTGGTTTTCAATAACTGGAGTCAAATGAGATAGTTCAGCAGCAGCGGGTGCAGGCATCTTCAATGCTTCACCGTTCAGGGGACTTTAGAGCACATTCCCTTCCGTCTTGCTGCTCGTCACAGCAGCCTTGGACACCCTAGTACGTCGAGTCTTCTTTGGTTTTACGAACTGCTTCGAAGGACTCGACTTCTCTTCAGAGAAGAGATCTTTAAAAGCTTGCTAGTCGAAGCATAGGACCAACATATTTTAAGAACACCCCAACAAGTTATCATCGAATTGTATTACCACCTTCTCGTCGGATGTAATACCACAGTCCCAAAATATTTGGGACTAAGTACTTAGACATGCCAGCTGCATACATACGAAGTATGTGGAATCCTCGTATGTATACATAAGCTGTAAAATATAGTAGACCACGACATACTAAATCTCATCCACAATTATAAAGGAATAATGATAGAAATCTACTATAAATTATTATTTTGTACAAGACGTTGGGCGGAGACAAATCCACTACCAACTAATTAAAAAGAAAGTAATACATGGCAATTGAAAGGATGGTCAAGAGTAGCAAAGAATGATCCAAGATAAGCCATCTTCAAATGGATCGAGAAGAGCACGATCTCGGCTAGAATACCTACGGAAAGACAAGAACACACCTGGAGAGATCACCAGGTCCTTATAGGGACGTAACAAGACATATAATATCATGCCATAATATTGAATATAAACTTCTCAATAAATAAGTCAATTGGATTATAACATAGTCTAATACACACCATTAAATTAGTGTACCATCCCCCCAACCAAATAAGGACATGAGATGTCACCCTAATCCACGATGAATACCTTTCCATGCCATAAATCCAATATGGTATCCAGACCACAACAAGGTTCAGTACCATCTCATTGGAGTAGTAAGCCACACCTACAACCAAACAAGGACAAGATGTGGCAAACTAGTCCACGACAAGTTACTGTTCCAAGCCACGGTCAGATATAAGTACACAAACCAAAAGTACTCATACCTAACGGATGAGGTAGCCTATCCGTTCTAGTGAATGCAGTTTTAAGAACACCCTCCAACGCATGGGCTTTCTGGCTAAAATGGGATCGGCATAGTCCTACTTGGGGTACTAGGGGCCTCAAGCATAACCATTCCTCGAACGTACAACCAATAAAATAAATGGGTCGTCAACCCGCATCTCCAATGGAGCGTACGGTCACAAGAAAAATATGTATAGTAGCCCATACGCCAAGGATATGTCCTCCCCACCCAATGCCTATATGTTGCCTTAACAACACATAACCTCTATAACCGTTAAGTCAAACTATCATGCAATAGTATTAGCGGTTAGCCCTATCACATGGCTTATACGAACTGGTGGCCAGCTAGTCACGCATGTCCGAGTTCTATATGCGACACACGACTTCGTGGCACAAACGTGTCAAGGCCAATGTATGCAACACAAACAAGGGTGGTCCCTTAAATCTAAGGTTAATATGCATATAAATAATAAGTACGAGAAATAGAACTACACAGTAAAATCTATCTAATTATAATAGTATAGCACAGTTTATTTTGCAGAAAAATAAATAATAAATAAATGCATGATTATGAGGTAAAGTAAAATAAACAGCTAATGGCAAGGTATCTTGCCTAGTAGTGACACCTGGCGTGGTACGATGCTCATGGTGGCACAACATATGGCTTCGGTGATACAACTACGTAAGACGATCTCTGATGATAGCATGGACTGTTCCATCAGGTCCAGAATGATCAAGTTAGCTAGGGTCGATAGAAGGAGATACAGAATTTGGCGAGGGAATAGAAATAGTGTGATTAGTCTCGGACAAGATGAAAATCGAAGAAAATA
This sequence comes from Iris pallida, assembly GCA_029216955.1. Classification (NCBI taxonomy): domain Eukaryota; kingdom Viridiplantae; phylum Streptophyta; class Magnoliopsida; order Asparagales; family Iridaceae; genus Iris; species Iris pallida. The sequence goes on along the minus strand of JANAVB010041416.1, from coordinate 7,017,779 downwards.
GAAAAATGATTTATAGATGAATTTAGAAAACTATTTATAATATTTGAAAAAGTATATTTTTGTTTACTTTAGATAACAATATTCTAGAAAATCATAAATTAATATATCCATATACTTTTTAGATTTATATAGCAGATTTAAAACAGATGTAGGGCCAAGCCCAATATCAAAATACTTATGTATAAACTTATCTTTTAAAATTACTTATATATAAAAAAACCCATTTAGAAATTTTCTATAGTTTATATAACATCTACTAAATACTTTATATATATATATATATATATATATATATATATATATATACATATATATATATATATATATATATATATATATATATATATTATCGGAACACTAGATTTTATTGAATTTTCAAATGAGTACCAACTCAGGTTACAAAAAACAGATATTAGCATATTACAAAAATTACCAAGGAAACCTAAGCCAGCGCTGCAGGAATTTGAGCATGAGAACATCTGGTCATCACCTTCTTGAGCTGCCGTTTCACTTCAAACACAAGCTCTTCCCCTCCGAAAGAGTATTCTTCATATTTCCACTTATTCCTATTTTTCCAGAGAACCCAGATAATAGCTCCAACCGTTAATTGTTTTAGATGCTTTTGCCCTCTCGATCTCATAGCTTGGAACCTCTCTTCAATTGATCCCGGAGAGTCCCTAACCTTAAGCCAATCTATGTAGAAAGACCAAACTTCTCTAGCCAAGTCTCTATCAGATAAAATATGAGATGTTGTCTCACATTTAGGAAGCACACAACAATGGCATGATGAAGCCACATGGAACCCCAGTTTTTGGATAACATCATCCGTCGGTCAGCGCCCCCAAAGGACACGCCATAGCAGGACCGACCATTTGGCAGGAATACATGGTCCCCATATATGGGAAAATCTATCATCGACATCCGATCTAGACCGTATACAGTTCCAAGCTGAAGTGATTGAGAACATACCTGATCTGGCAGGAGACCAAACATAATTTTCTACGTCATCTTGAAGTTGAGATACTACGTAATCATCACCCATATCCTTACCTTTGAGGATCCTCTTCCAAATATGTGATGAACCCACCGACTCATTAGCTAAAGAAGCCGAGGAGTATGGATAATATTTAGCCTTCATAAACATAACCCAAAGAGATTCCGACGTTCTAATTTTCCACCAAAGCTTCAAAGTTAGAGCATTGAATACATCTTGTAGCTCGAACACCAAGACCTCCTTCCTCTATAGGAAGAGTAACCTTCTGCCAAGCTACCCAGGAACGTTTTTCCGATCCCTGCTTAGACCCCATAGGAAGCTTTGAAACATATCTTCGACTCTTTTAATCACACTAGCAGGAGGATTACAAGCCGCTAATATGTAAACAGGAATTGATATGAGGACAGATTTCAATAATGTAAGTCTTCCACCCATCGACATAGCCTTGTTGTGCCATTCTCCAATTTTGTGTCTAATTTTAGTAACCAAATCATCAAACATACCCGCATTTCGAATTCCAGCGATCATAGGTGAGCCCAAATAGGTTATAGACAAATCTTGCACTATGAAACCAAAGGAGTTCCTGATGTCCTCCACTCTATCATTAGAAATATTTCTGGACAAATATAAACCTGACTTCTCAACATTCACCTTCTGCCCCGAAACTTTTTCATATTGATCTACCACATTCATCATCTTACGGATGGATTTCTTCTTCCCTCCAGAGAACAGCAGTGAATCATCCGCATAGGCCAAATGAGTTATAATCGGGCAACCACTAGGGGAGTAATAAGGAGTAAAACCCCTATTGTCATGCAAGGAATTAAGATTACAGCTCAATCCTTCCGCAACAAGAACAAATAGGAGAGGAGAAATTGGATCACCCTGTCGTAGACCGCATAAACTTTTGAAGAAACCTGACGCACTGCCATTAACCAACGATGAGAACCAAATATTATCTAGCAAATGTAAAACCATGTTTTGCCATTCATTGCAGAACCCCATCCGATGCAAAACTTTGATTAAATATGCCCAATGAACCCTATCATAGGCCTTACTCATATCAAGTTTGAGAGCAGCATTACCTCCCATGTATTTGTGATGAATCATGCTAATCAGTTCCTGAGCTAACACAACATTGTCACTGATTTCCCGACCCTTTATGAATCCACTTTGCTCGGGGGAGATCAATCGAGGAAGGAGTGGAGCCAATCTTCTAGCCGTTAGCTTTGAAAATAACTTGTTCATAAAGTTGCAAAGACTAATTGGTCGATAGTCCTTGATCGACTTCGGATCCTTCATCTTGGGAATTGGCAACAAATGAGTACTGGTGATTGAACGGGGGAATGCAAATCCGTCGAAAAACAACTGAATAGCTTCGAGAATATCCTCCCTGACAATATCCCACGCCGCACGAAAAAATCGACCTGAAAAACCATCAGGACCAGGGGCACTGTCTTGATCGAGACTTTTAAGGGTATCAGTAAGCTCTTCCATGGTAGGTTTAGCTATGAGATGATTATTATCCTCCTGAGTAGTGGAGACTGGGATTTTGTTCAGAAATTCTGGAATGAGATATAGAAGATGGTAAGAAAAGCTTAAACTTGGTATGAGTAAGGCCTATGATAGGGACTCACCTTCCTCAGGGACGAGGCTATGAATGAGCAATTTGTTTCTAGTAGCCGACACGCAAGAATGAAAAAATTTCGTATTCTTGTCGCCATCACAATCCCATTTGAGTCTCGCTTTTTGTCTCCAGAATGAATCTTCATAATTCACCCGCTGTTTCAACTCAGCTTTAGCCTTCATCCAATCCTCTCTCCGAGACTCATCAGATTCAAAAGCAATCTCTGCTGCTAAAGCTCTATCCCCTGCCTTCTTCACCTCCTAAAAAATATCACCAAAAGTGCTATGACTTCAGGCTGATAAAGCTCTCCGAACAGCTCCCAAACGAAGGCCAATTCTCACCATACTATTGCAGTTGTCAATTGAATGCCAAGCTTGATACACCACCTTAGAGAAATCCTCATGAGAGGTCCAGAAGTTAAGAAAACGAAACAGTTTCCTATCTGAGTCACACCTGCTCTTGATGGTGATGATAATTGGACAATGATCAGATTTCGTGCGGTTAAGATGGGTATACGATGATAAAGGAGCCCATTCAGCCCAATCACTATCCAGAAGCCACCTGTCAAGACGAGAACCCTGGCGGTGAGGACCATCAGCTGATTTTACCCCTGTTAAACAACTGCCAGTATATGGTAAATCAATAAGCCCTGCCCCCAATTGAAAATTAAGGAACTTATTAATACCCACTAAACAATGAGGAGAACCTCCAAATTTTTCTTCAGGAGACGCAATGATGTTGAAATCCCCTCCTACCATCCATGGCAATTTGTGTCTCCTTTGGATCTGACTCAATCTGGACCAAAGATCACGTCAACCTTCTTTCTTATTATGACCATGCACAATCGAAACAAGGGAACGGAACGGAAAGATTGAACCAAAGAGGATGACACTCAGAACCTGATCATGGGAATCAATCTCCTCCATCATAATACCTTGTTTAACCATAACCCAAATATTTCCTTTATAATTAGATACTAAAGCCTGAAACCCTAACTTAAGTTGAAAAGAGAAAAGTTGTTGAGGAGAAACCTTAGGTTCAACAATGGCGAGAACCATAATTTTATGAATTCGACACAGAGATTTGAGTCGCTTGTAGGTCATTTTATCAGCTATACCTCTTACATTCCATATAAGCACATTAAACATTATGGGTTGTAGAGGTTGAGAGAGCTGGTGGACCTTTTGACGACGATCTGGTGAAACGGGGCTCGCTTGGCATGGGGTAAACTTTCTTCTTTCCCCTACTCTTCCTCGTAACGACGAGGAATATATATATATATATATATATATATATATATATATATATATATATATATATATATATATATATATATATATAATATAACTCTTTGTGATGAAAACCTAATTTAATTTATACAAGGAACATATATATATAAGTTTAGAAATTTTTGTGAAAATAACCCTACCCATTTTATAAAAATAGAACTCAACCCAAATGAGCTCTACATGTATATATTATAGTTATTTAGGAATAACTATAAAAATGGTAATAGTTGATAATAATACAAATAATAATGATATAATAATAAAAGCAAATGAAGAACTAAAGAAGAAAAAATAAAATAAAGAAAAAATAAAAAAATAAAAAAAAATTGCAACAGAAGCTCTGCTGCTTCATTTTAAAAGAAGGGGAAGAGAGAGGACAAAGAGGCAGAGAGAGGAAGAGAGGAGCGGGAGTAGAGAGGGAAAGAGAAAGGTTAGGAAGAGAGAGAGAGAGAGGGAGGCTGAAAGAGAAGTTACCACTGCTGTGCGACAGAAAAGCGCACCGGCTCATGGTGGTGGTGCCATCGCGGTGGAGGAAGAACGGTGGTTGCGGCCGTGGAAGGAAGACGACGCGACTGAGGAGGCAGAGGATCAACGCGCGGGGAGAGCCGTTGATGGGGCGGCACCGGACGCTGGTGCGTCAAGGGTGCCGGTGAATCATCCTTGAGGCGGCAGATATGACCGCGAAAAGACCAACGCAAGGTGCGGCTCCGATCTGGACGATGCTGCAGGATGATCGTAGCGGAGGACGAGAAGGATGTCGGGCAACGGCTAAAGGCTTGTAGGTTTGCGTTGTGTCCTGGGGGCGTTTTGCTGACGACGGTGGAGAGGAGTCATCCGAGGAGTTGCCGGTTGTTGCAGCCGTAGTGTAGATGGGTTGGATAGAGGTGTAGGTGGCCGATTGCGGTAGCGGTGGTGAAAATATGGGCGGCCACAACGGTGGCGTATGATGCCCAGTGGTGGTTAGTGGTGTGTTCGGGTGGTCGAAGACAAGTCAGGGTTGAGGCGAGCAGGGCTGAGGGAACTTGGTTATGGTGTTTTGGTCGCAGTTGTGTCGTCGAGGAGCGATGGTGATTGGTGGTTCTGGCAGAAGGCGTTCTGCTGGTGGTGGCCATGGAAAGGAAGGGCCGAGGTCGGCAGTGTTGTGGCCTGATCGAACGAGAAGGGGTAATGGCCAACAGGTGTCGGTGGTAGTAGTTTTTGGGGATAATGTTGACCGGCGCAACGGCGGTACTGGCCGGGGGTTGAGGTGGGGTGGTGGACAGAGTTGGCCAAGGCCTGGGAAAGTGTGGGTGTTTCGATAGAGGTAGCAGTGGGTGGTTGGGTGCCGCGGTGGCTGCTGTTGTGGAGATGGGGGAGTCGGGTGGCGGAGTTGGATCGCGGTCGGGGTTGGTTGAGATGGACATAAGTTGGGGGATGGCAGCGGTGATGGTAATCGGCTGGCCATGGCTGTGGTGTTTGGCGGAGAAGACGGGTCGGGATAGAGAGGAGTTGGGGACGACTCTAGGTCGTGGATGGACGAATTTTGAATGTACATGTAAAATTGACTATAGTAGAAATTATGGATACCGACACGGTACACAACACATTTATATGGAGAAATTTCGGGTTGTGAGAGTTGTGCAAAATACAAGGGAGCTCTTCTTATGTAGGAGGTGGATTCCTAGATAGATATGGACTAGGATGATTTAAATCCCCTAGTTGATAATTCACTGTTTAATTTAAAAAGATTTAAAAAATCAATTTAATCCAATTCGAATTCACTTTAATTCTAGGTAAATCTATAGTAATACTATTTAAAATAAAATCAATAAAACAAATTTTAAATTTTAAATCACTATAATTATTTAAACATTAGTCAAACAATTTCAAAATATCCTTTTATGAACAATAAAATAATAATAATAAATTTCGAAAATAAATATTAAATATTTGAATAACCTTTTGCAAGTAACTAAAATTATTACAATTACTTTCGAAAACTAATATATACATGAACCTAATTTCATGTTGCTCGCATATGAAATAAAATATTTATATAAATACTATTTTTGAAATAAATAACCATATTTGTGTAATAAATAAAATAACTTTTGTAAGAAAATAAAACCTATGTTTTGGCAAGGATTTGCTATGACACTAAAACAAAGCAAAATTTACTTTCATATAAGTATTTCGAACCAAAATATTTATTCGTTGTATTTAGCAAAAAAAATTGCAGTAAAATTAATTTAGAAAAATATTTCGTATCACGCATTCATACTCATCGTACAATACCAATAAATAAAAACAAATGCCAAAATAAATTTAAAAAAATTATAGTAAAAATTTAGGGTTTACATCGGTGGGGAAGGAAGTTCCCAGCAAAGTCGCCATTTTGTTTGCTATGAACAAAAGTTGAAGAATTTTTTGTATTTCAAACATATAAAAGAGTATAGAGGACTACTAAACAGGAGATCTAGGTACAAATTTTTTGGGAAAGTGTGACGGTGGAGGTCGAGCACTGCAGCAACTTCTTTACTTCGTTGACGATCTGATGACGAATTAAACTTGCTCTGACTTTCTGATGCCTGTGAGAGGTAATTTGGGTTGCCAATCAAGAAGATGTCAAAGCCTCTTGAATGACAGATGTCACGACCCGCACCCTAGAGTAAGGGCACCCTAGAGTAAGGGCACGAGACATGGGTACGTCCAGCCTACACCGCAGTGTCGGCGGTAGAACGCTATCCTAGGTCACAACATCTAACAGATACAGATAATAAACAGTTATACACCCCGAATGGGGGTGACATAACAGAATATATCTCAATCACAGCTAAGGTAGAACATGAATAAGATAGAATGATAATAGATGATAAAATCCAGGAAAGAAACATCACAGAGGTACAACCAGAATTTTAAGTGTCTATAAATAAATACATGTCCAAATCTCTGAAATCCAATACAGTAATCCAAGTAAAGTAAAGACAATCCTAGTCTAAGGGGTGTCATCTACTACTAGTGGATCCTGCTGCTGGTCCAAGTCCAGGCACTCGTCTAGTGTAGCACTGTAGTAGGTAGGGCAGAATGCCTCAGCCTAGTCCTCTGTAATATTTCAACAGGTCCAGTCAGGACAGGCGCGAGCACAGTACATCTCAACAAATCATAGCAGGTCAGGATATATAATCATGCTAGAGAGTAAGATACAAGAAACTGAAGAATAACATGGTAAACAGGAAAGACTGTAAATAAATAGCTACAGTATATAGAGAACTGATAGTGTCTAGTGATTCAGAGCACAAGATGGTTATGTAAATGGTACGATATTATACACGAGTAATCTACAAAGGTTGTACACGAGTAATCTACTGGATTGAATACATAACCACTTCTACTCCCCCGCCCCAATCAATACACAAAGATCTGGCTAAGTTATGTCATTGTACATGAAGGTCATGTGAATACATGATTATACACGATTTCACATGTTTCATACACGAATGTCATAAATACAAGGAGTACACGATGTTCACAATAAAGTACACGAACACGAAATGCCCGATGTATCCGATAAGGGGACAATATCGCCCAACAAGATCCATATAGTACTAATCCGTGTTTCCAACGTGTCAGCATCATGTAAAGTAATCTAAAGCAGAAAATATATTCCTAATGCAGGATATGAAATGATCAGAGAATGTACTCGCCTGTATCCGGTGAATCTGGAGAATATATACTGTCCGAGGAGTGGTGTCTGTCTCCTATAGAACAGTACAAGTCACTATGAGTCTACAATGATAATAAGATGCAAATCAATGCATTCTACATGAATCTAGGTTAATCTAGACCAAAGTCAACTCTTGGTCAACTATGGTCAACCCTAAAAGTCAAACTAGGTCAAGCAAGTCAAACCTAAGTCAAACTAGTCTACATTAGGCTAACAAGGCTATTCTAAGTCTAACAAGACTACACTAGTCTATTCTAGGCTCACTAGCTAAGCAAATACAACCATAGGCCATAGGCTAAGAGGCTAGGCCATAAGCTAAGCAAAACCTTATTCAATATCCATATCTAATCCATACACATATATACATATATACAATACATTGTATCATATGGTATCACATACACTATATATATCTAAAATATATATAAAAGCACACATACATATATATATATAGGAATCCTATGTATATACAAATCTCAATTCATATATAGGTATACATATGAAAGAGAGAGGGAAACACATGGATACAAGTGTGTGTGTGTGTGTCATAAGTGAGGGTGACATATATATATACTAGTGTATGTGTGTGTGTCATGAGAGAGTGTGAGGTATAGAGTGTTCAAGTGTGTGTGTAGAGAGACATAGGCATGTGTGTGTGTGTGTTAGATATGAGAACACAGTGAAGTGAGTGGGTGAGGGATACATGATACTCAAGTGTGTGGGTGTTAGGAATCACATGACAGTATGGCATGTGTGTCAAGTGTCAAACCTGAAAACAATAAACAGTATAGTGTTAGGGTAATTGGAAAAACAGGGCAATGAAGGGTGTGTGTGAACGTGTGCACAGTGTATGGAAACATTATGGCATGTGCACAACCTGGAAATCAGTGAACAGGAATAACATTAAAGCCCAACTCATTTCATATTTACACCCCAACTTAGTTAAAACAGTTTGAAACTCACATTAGCTCATAACCACTTAACAGTCCTGACATTGAATTCTCAGTTCTTTTTTGAAATACACACTCACCAAACAACCCAAATCAGTGTACAACAGTCCCCATAATGCCCAGGTCAGATACAACATTGTATGACCCCAAAATAGTTCACAAGAACACAAAAAAAAATAGTTTAAACAGTAAACTCAACCCAGTTAAAACAGTCCTCTATGATATTCCAAATTTTCTGAACCAAATCATATCCAAATCACCCCAATTTTGACACGCTACTAGTAAACATATAGGAGAACATATTAGGCTTATAATATCATGCAATTTACAGTATAGATTAGGTGAAAATTGATGCTAAAACTCGTTTTTAAAATCTGGAAAAAGAACAGGATACATGGACAGTTCTCAGTTTTTTGGATAATAGGGAAAATGGAATTTGATCTAGAAAATTAAACTAAAATGGTCAATTAATGGTAGGTAACATTAATAAGCAATGTGTATGTGTCACACAAGTGGTTTGTGTCCACAAAAGTGGACACAAACGTGTCCATTCAACATAAAACTTAAAACAAGAAACTGGACACAGTGCACAGTCCACTCCTCGTGCACGTGTTCACGTCGCTCGTGTGCACGATACAAAGCGACACAACCAACGAGATTGTGTCCACGTGTCGACCTAGTGTAGGGCTAGGGTTAGGACATCCTGCCACGTGTCCACATTGCGTGTGCAAGACACGGGACACGCATATCAGTGGCTAAAAATGACAGCCACTGAAACAGTACAAAACCCGTGCGCACGCTCGTGCGTGTCTGACACGATACGTGGGGCCCTGAATCTTGGGGAGCCCCGTGTCAGTGTCGGCCCCTTGCTGTGTGTCAAGTCCCAAGTGTCGGGGTGGCGTGTCCATGTCGCAATCATGCCCGAGTGGCAGGGCACGCACAGTGCCCGCGCGCGCGTGTGCACGACCGCGTGTACACGTGCCCGACACGACTCGACACGACACCAAGAACACACAAAGACACAAGAAACCTATAAGCGAGGTCAAATACTATTTTTTTATTCAAACACTTCCCCAAAATTCACACGAAATGTCCATTGGGGCATTTCATCAAACACCTAAAACTGGACACTGATACGTGTCCAGTTTGGACACGAAAGGACACAAAATTTTGGGGATTCCTATTCCTATAGTTAGGTTAGGTCTAGGGCTCCCTAATGATGCAAAAATTACAGAATTCTATGGTGAGGAAATGAATATACCTATGAGTATCAAAAGCTTCAAAAAAAACTCCACAAAGAGGTGCTCCTCTTAATGACCAAACTCCTCCAATGCTCTCCAAATCTGAGAATAGTTATTACCAACAGCAAGTAGAGGAAAATTAGGACTCAATGCTATTTGTTTGGGTTAAAAAGGAATAAAAATGGATTTACTAGGATTTATGGAAGATGGGGGCTTACTTCTTTCTAAAACTTGGCAAGAAAACCTAATGGAGGCTAGCCCTAACTTTGAGGGGTATTAAATAGGAAGAGGAAGATCAATAGTGGCTGCCATGGGCTGATTAGGTTTAGGGTTGGTTCATGGTGTGGGGCCTATGGGCTTTAAGTCAAGTCATTAATCATGACTTATGAAGTCATAAGCCATATTAGTCAAATCAACTCCAAATCTCTCCAAACAAGTTCCAATGACTAAACCCTCACTAAAATAGGTCAAACCAAGTTTACTTAACCTAACCAAGTGGTCTTAACCTCGATTAGTTACTAGGTTAGTCTTCTAGTCAACACTAGTCAAAGTCAACTATAGGGCCAAAATCAATTCTACTGAAAATTACTAAAAATCATATTAATTATGATACATCCAAATAATTAATAATAATTCCAAATAATTCACAAAATTTCAAAAATGACCAAAATGACCAAAATACCCCCAAGCTAGAAAAGTGGTAGTGACAACAGAGGACTCCTTCTATTTATAGGCTGTACATATACGATGTTCGAAGGGATATTTGGCGTGCAGGAGTACTACGTGCACGAGATCTCAGGAGGATCTATTGTAACCGCACTGTAGGGGTCGCTGCTGAGCTGACACATGGCAGTCGTTAGGATTCTCCCTCATCGAGATTCTGGACAGTTAGCATCCTTCATCAACATGATCGAGTAATTGACACGTGGCATGTTACTATTGCTTGAAAATCTTCTTCGGATGAAACCAAATAGATTTTGCTCCTATCAAAAGAATGATAGTTTAAACAAACAAAATCTCGACCTTATCTCAGAAGTGCTGGTTTGAACAAATCGAATTTGATTATATCTGAAGAGATACAGTCATTTAAATAAATTGAATTCGATTATATCCCGATGAGATACGACTGTTTGAACCAACTCGATCTGATTGTATCTAAAGAGATACGACTGCCAAACTGGCAATATGGCATGATGCCACATTGTAGTGGAGTTGCGTACTATACGAGCTGTGCTTTTAGGCAGCAGTGAAGTCATTGTGCTTTTAGGTGACGAGGAGACTACTTCTGAGGCGACAAAATCACTACACTTTTGGGCGATGAGGTGACTGTGCCTTTGAGGCGACGAAGTCACTATACTTTTGGGCGACGAAAAGATTATGCTTCAGGAAGCTCTAAGAGATCAATGAGGGAGCCGTGAAGGGGATGCACTTCTAGAAAGCTGTGAGAGATCAGTGATGGTGCCGTTAAAGGGGCTGTGCTTCTGGATGCTCTGAAAGACCAATAAAGGAGCTATTGAAGGGGCTGCGCTTCTGGAAGCTATGAGAGACCAATGAAGGAGCCGTTGAAGGGGTTGCGCTTCTATGAAGCTCTGAGAGATCAGTGAAGGAGCTGTTGTAGGGGCTGTACTTCTGGAAGCTCTGCGAGACCAATAAAGGAGCCTTTAAAGGGGCTGTGCTTCTGGAAAGCTCTGAGAGATCAGTGAAGGATCCGTTGAATGGGCTGTGCTTCTGGAAGCTTTGAGAGACCAATGAAGGAGCCTTTGAAGGGGTTGTGCTTCTGGAAAGCTCTGAGAGATCAGTAAAGGAGTCGTGAAGGGGCCGCGCTTCGAGGAAGCTCTGAGAGATCAATGAAGGAGCCGTAAAAGGGCTACACTTGTAGGAAGCTCTAAGAGATCAGTGAAAGAGCCGTTGAAGGAGCTGCAATTTTGGAAGCTCTGAAAGACCAATTCTGGGAAGCTCTAAGAGATCAGTAGATCCACCGAAGGGGCTGTGCTTCTGGAAGCTCTAAGAGACCAATAAAAGAGCCATTGAGGGGGCTAAACTTTCGTGAAGCTCTGAAAGGTTAGTGAAGGAGCCGTGAAGGGGCTGCGCTTCTAGAAAGCTTTGAGAGATAAATAAAGGAGGTGCTCGAAGGGGCGACGCTTCTGGGCAACTATGAAGGAGCTGCGCTTCTGGGGAGAAAAGGTCTCATTAATTGCTGAGTTAAAATTCTTCTCAACGGCTGAGTCACCAGTCTCCTTAATTGCTGCCCCTTTGGGGGGCTCGAGAAGCGGTGACTAAAAGCTTAGTCAAATGAATCTATTAAATAAAATTCACTGTGTTGACTCCTAGGTTCATCCCATTATTCTGTAGTCCTTTGACCGCATGCTACGTGGTGTGTGGGTTGTTGCACATAGCCTATATAAAGATGAGGTTTTGGGTAAGACTTTGTTCATAGTTTCTTGACATTTCTCTATCTTGCTCGACCCCGACTTAGCTTCAAACGACCATAGTCCTTGCATAAATCGACAGTTGGTTGTAGATCTCTTCGTTCAAAGAAGCTGTAGTCTTGGTGAAGGACAACTTTCGAGTTTAGAGATGCACTTGAGAGTTTGGCATAAGGATTTTGAACCTGAATAACATCTTTGAGGTCTTCAAGGTCCAAGATACCGGGTTTGGATTGATTGCCAATCCGAAGAGCCACAGGTTGTGCTCTGTCCTGCTCAATAAATGCTTCATTAGCCCTATTGGAGTGGGGGAGCCATGCACCTTTCAAGGAAGTGATTCTATCTGACTATCCGGAGAGTTGTGCACCTGCAGGCTGCGCACTTATATAGTCTGTGCACTTGTACACTGTAGACTTGTAGGCTGTAGACTTATAGGCTGCACACTTGTAGGATGTAGAGAGTATTTACATGTAATCATGAAGAGTCTGTACTAGATCTTTGTAAATATTTTTTTAATAAAGTATTTCCTTTTATGCAATGCCTTTTTTTTTCTGGTTTGTGAAGTGTGCAGCTGTTTGATATCTTTTACACTTCTATAAATTTGTGTGAAGCAATTTGCTCTTACACTATTTGTAGATATTGTGCTTTTTCATGCTTCTACATGACCCCCTTAAAGTTTTCAAACTTAGACAAGTTTGGAATACTTTGAACAGAAGCATGAATCGACATGTGGTACAGGAAGTGCGCAGCAGGTTCTTGATAGACTGTCAAGCGCATTTAGTAGCTGTCAATACTTAATGCCTTTGAGCCATCGTTTCATTTAAAAATGATGATCACTCCTCATTTTTAGGAAAAAGATTTATCATGATTTCTGTCATGACCCGTACCCACTTTTCGAATAGGAGTGTGTCCAAGCCCAGCCTACGCCACAGTGTCGGCAGTAGAACACTGTCTAGTATACACAAGTTATAGAATCTATCGAACTAACATGGCTGTTTAGATATCATCCACAGAATAATAAAGATACAACTAAGGTCAATAAATATCAACGAAACTAAATAACGGAATACTGAACGATAATATAAATTGAATGTTTCCAATTTTATCAAGAATTCAAATCACGTCCGGTAGATACAAATCTACTACCAGTAGATGGAAATAAGTAGAAACATGAAATAGAATAAATGAGTCCAAACTATGCTAAACATCTAATGACATCATTATTACAATAGTACCATGGTCTGATGCTGGCTCAAACCTGTTCGTCTGCAGCTGGCTCCAACTCGTCTAAACCTGAAGAGATCATCAGGTCCTCAGAGGACTAACAAGATACATAAAAACATGCCTTTCTACTGTTTATCATGCATAAAAGAAAACATGATATAAGCAGGAAAAGACCAAGCAAACATGACACACGAATATATGAATAACTACACATAAATGAACTGCTGGAAGAAACGTATGAACAAGAGATCAACGGATACCAAACCCTCACCCCGAATGTGGACTCGCAGGTTTGAACTAGTCACTAACCCTTTTCCCGAGTGTGGACTCGCAGGTCAGTTCAAGACAAATCACCCTCGCCCCGAGTGTGGACTCGCAGGTGCAAACGGTCAACCCTCGCCCCGTATGTGGACTCAAAGGTTTTAAGAATCGAAACAAGAAAATAGCAGTTCAGTTTATAACATAGTCATCCTACGATACAACTCAATCAAGTACAAGTGAAAAACATATCCGATATGGCTACAAGGCTAACTTTGAACAAGGACTATATAACAATGAAGAAGCATAGGTCAGCAATCAAATCAGAATCAACTGGATAATAAAATAAGATAAGCATGTAAATAAAGATGTAAAGAAAGGCAAGTTATACTTGCTTGTGGTCCTGAGCTGCTATTACGGGTCCCGTGCTGAGTTAAAGTCCACAGAAACCTATAGTATAAATTTATTCTGGTCAACACATGAGTTTAGATTAAGAGTAAGTCTATCTTTTAATTATTGCAAGTCTTCCCTGTATGTCTAGTGGTCGTAAGGTTTTTGGACTGTCTTTTGAGTTCACTTATACTCTTTCATCTATCCAAGCTTATAAAGGCTTCTATGGAACACCATCTCTGTTTACCAATGTCTAACCTATATCCTTTACTTAGGTTCAAGCCTAGACTGTAGAAGTTAAGTGGTTAGCTATGTTAAAAGTTATGGTGTAGTGTTTCATACTCTTAACTGGTAGGCTACTGTTCTCTCCCTATTTTACTGCTAGTATATGACGTATTAATAGTTCAATACATATTTCCTTACTTATTATAACCTGTTTATCCTTATATATACACCATGTCAAAAACTACTTGCCAACACTCGAACATCATACAACCCCATGTATCCTAGGTTACAGTACCCATATTTCCTACTGATACTTACCTGTATATATCTGGACCCTGGGTTTGCTCATGATACACCTGTTTAACACTCCCAGTGTGTTACAATCCTTACAAGATTGTTCCTACCATACCAACAATTAAGCATATAACCTACAGATTTCATGACACATTAGCTATCCTACACTATTACATATTTTTTTAGTCGACCTTGCTCAGGTGTTTGCAGTTGCTCTGTACACATCTGTCGCTGCCTTGGTTTCACCCCTTCCTTATGTTCTGTGTTTCCTATGCCCTCTAATACTCGATTCTCGGATACTCAACTTATATATATCTATGTAAGTACACATACCCTACCATTTCCCTCCCACTTGGACATGAATGCCACCGCTCTCTATGATCATGTAGGTAATCATGGACCAATGCTTTATTGAATCCTGAGTGCAGGGGACCCCTTTATATAGTGCTATGCTTCTCCACTACACCACTTGACTCCTAACTGAATGGTACCCTTATTTAAAGACTGATGCAACTGGTTGCACCATAATTTCTAAGACTGATACCCAACCCGACGGATACCATGTTGGTATCGCTGATACGCCCAATTCTGGCTACCTGTTGCCTCTTCTATACTTTTGTCTCTGATACCCTCTCTACTATTGGACAAGATCTGATACCTACTGTACTCCGAACCATTTTTCCTGGAGACACACTTATACCTCCAAATCCTGATGCATCTAAGGAAGGCTAACATTAAAGCCCATTCTCAGAAGTAATTCTCTTTGACACCCACACTGTACAAGGCTAATACGTAGAGCTAACACTCACACCTTTTTGCCACATCACCCAAGTTCATATTTCCCACCACCTAACCTATTACCAATATTTGATACTCAACCTAATATAGAGTGTCAAATATGACACAAAATATCAAGTCTGATATCAAAAAAATATGATATCGAGATCAAATCTGACACTAAATATACCACCCGATAATAAGTGCCAACACTGATACAAAAATACAAAAGTGTTACCAAGTATCCTCGACTCCCTACAGGTCCTATATGCAACAATTTCTATTCTTGGTTCTTTAAGGAATTTAAACAATCACTCATGTCTTATAAGGGACTAACTTGCTTGAAGGATTGATATGGTTGATGAATGGGAAGGGAGTTACCTGATTGAGGAATCGACTATCCTATTCTCTGTCGAACCCTCTCTATTATCCAATCTTTATGAACATGAGGAGGCACACGAGGAGATTACGGTTTACATGAAGAAGGGATTGATCGATCTTTTATATGCTATGTGGGGATAGGGTCGAATTTGCTTTTGGGATTGAACTGTGATTATGCAAAGATTTGAGAAGGTCTCTTTAATTCAAAACTGTTCATTTCGAGTAGAGGTTTTATGGGGTCAGTTTAATTCAAATTTGAGATTAGAAATTTCCATCAAGCCCTTCTACGATATGGTCTTTTGCAACAAAAGCCTTCCTTTAGTCTAAACTATAGAATATTTTGCTAAAAACTCCCTTTAAGAATATACATACATAATGTTAATGTTAGGACTAGTAATAGTAGTAATAATAATAATTTTAATATTAATAATAATAAATAAAAAAATTGGGTCAAGGGCTCATAATTTTGTTTTATCTCCACGCTGTTCGAAGCATTTCTTCAAATACGAAGGCTCTTTTGGCTTTATCTGCAGACATGGCCTCGTCCTATAGGTAGGGCTCTATGTGAAGAGAGAAAACTTTCAGCCATTGCTTTTTTTTTTTGGCTTTTTAGAGAAATTTTTTTCTTCCTTCCAAAATTAAAACCCCAGTTTTTCTGCCATGGCCCCCAAGAAAACGAAAGCCCCCGGAGTTTCCAAGACGGCCGCATCGAATACGAAAAAGGTCGGCTTCGGAGGCTGTCGACGTCGACGACTCTCCGATCATTAATGCGATAGTGCATGGGGACGTACGGCCGCTGTCGCAAGTAGGTGTTCGATGAACATCGACGCCTTATTTTACTGATGCACATGAGCATTTACTTCATACACTCTGTTTGGTCGTCTGACTGAGGATGGTAAACTATATGAAACTTTAACTTAGTATCCAGAGTCGACTGAAGGTTACTCTAGAAGTACGATAGAAATTGCCCATACCGATAAGAGACGATGGATACTGAAACTTCATGCAGTCGCACTATCTCGATCCCCATGCTCAGATAGTCGGTCGACGATATACATTGACGAGATAGTCGGTCGACGATGACCCAGACGACGTCGTTCTCCTATGGCGTCTTTCGTAAGTCAACAACAAAATTCATGCTCACATGCTCACACTTCTATTCTAAAATTGCCAGGTTTTGCATCTCCCTACATGGCCTTTGATGTTCAGCTTTCATCCGCTAACATGCCATGCATTGTAATATGAAGAGTGCTACATCTTTCTTTATTTAGTGCCACTAGAAGGTCGTAAGGAGGTCCTTATACGTGTTTGTGCTCATAGAATACAAGAAATACTTTGTATAGTGCGACTCCGACATTATTTTCTTTTTGAGTTCTTAGTCATCCGGGACACATAGTCGACCCTTCAACCGTAGCATGCCGGTCTAATCTTTCACAAAGTTGGTCTCCCTACCCGTTGAAATTAGCTCTCGTATCTTCTTTAAGCATGGATTGTCCTAATGAGCAGTCTTGATCACTTTCCGCAAGCTTGGTAGTAGCGGTAGTTGCGCCAACTACACTCTCCTAAATCAAACTCGGAGGTCGATGCCCATCTCTTCTAGGTCCGTAGTAGCCTACCATTGTGTTTGCAAAGGACAAAAGTTTTCTAAAGAAAACATAACTATAAACTAAGAAATAAAGTACAAAATCCATATACAAGGATCTAAGTACAATTTTGATTCTAGAAAAGTTCAACTATAGGAATCTGATCAGAAGACGATCACTTTATTCTTTGGATGATGCGATTTAGAAGAAGAAAAGCTCTCAAACTTACAGTGGAAGCGATAGAGAATTGTCGAAAATTCTTGGCAGGAGTCAATAATAAGTGTCCAGACCATAAAAAGTGATTTTAGAACTCTATTTATAGAGTTTTAGATAACTGCCAAACTATTACAATGATTGGCATATAGTACAAAGATACACTGATTGTGCATTTCTTTGCGTGCCCTATAACATTTCATCCATTAGCATGAACGGTTAAATTAACTCCATAGGATGCATGGCTTTCTATGAGAGAAAGGCGCTTGGTCATGGGCAGTGTCGTGTGCACGTTCTTCAAGATTAGTGGCATGCGCGCTACATCATCAACTGCTTCTAGATGGTGATTGTGTTTGATCGGCGCCAGTTTGATGAATGGCACGTTCGGTTGGTTGGCACCAAACTGTAATTGGTGTTGTGTGTTTAGTCTGTGCAGAGTTTGTCAATTTGTGCTATTTGGGAAATAGTGCTGAGAAAGTGTGGCGTTAGTGCTACTCTCGAAAATTCCTCGTTTAGTGCACTGACAGTCATCATGATAAATTTTTCTAAAATTTCGTAAGATTTGGCTTCTCAAGGAATATTGGCATGTAGTGTCACTATATTTGGCACTATTTGATGATCTGCGCGATCCAACTTTGGTGCCAATTGTATTTGAAAAAGATCTTCTTTGAGCATCGTGCGCACAGAACTCGAGAAGAGGATCATCTCGACTGTCATGCTGTCGGTCATTATGATTGATGTGACATAAAGTTTTTCTTTCTTGAGGAAGCTTTGCTACGGGTCCTAGCGCTATCTGATGGATGGTGCTATTCAGCGGTTGGTGCCTTTTAATAGACAACGCCATTTGATACTGTCATGCACGCTAACTATAAATGGTACGACGCACTTTCTTGAAAATATATGAGCTTATACAAGATCCCCTTTAAAGTTTTCAAATTTTAAAACGTTGAAATTTGAAATACTTTAAATAAGAAGCGTGCCATAAATTCTGTAGAATCTCAATAGTTTTACTATTTTGATCCGCGCGAGATCTGCGTGAGATTTGTAGGGATTTTAAGCGGCAACTTATGGTCATAAATACCCCAATGTTTGAGAGGAGAGAGTTTTTCCCTCAAAAGTTTTTTCTCTCAAGTTCTCTTCACCTTCCTCTCCACTCAAGCTTTTGGAGTTAGATCGATTGACAAAAATGGCACCGAAGAGATCTAAGGTGGAGAAGGGCAAGGATTTGGCCGCAGCTTCCTCTCGAGTGCCGTCCCTGATGGTGCCGAGGCATGCCCCGCCGTTGGCTAGAGCTGAAGAAACGAATCCTGCTCTTGGAGGTAAAGGGACAATCGGAGAAGACGAGCAGTACAGTCGGTGCGAACCACAACCAGTGCTAATTACCTCTTTCAGAGTGTTGGTTGGTGTCGCGCTAATCTCAATATGCACAACCTCTTTCAGATTGTTGGCCAAAACGTGCTGAACATGGTTTCATGAATCATGCGCTCTTTGTTCACTCAAACTATGCGACACTATATACCATGATTCAAAAATAATGTACGCTCCCTCTCTTTCAACACAGAGCAGATGGCATCGCACGAAACGCAAATATCTTTTTACGTGCGTAAAACAGAAAAGTGTTATATTATGTGTGGAAAACAAGATTGTTACTCTATGTGTCGCGCCATCCATCATTTGCGTATAACTGTTTTGAAAACTAGAAATCACTTAATTTTTCCTCACTCATAAGAATTGTCTTTCATGATTCTGACTCTATTTTTTTTTGCAATTGACCTCATGGAAGATCCCCACGTCGAGATATTAGCTTTCGCTTTTCGCTTCTCAGAATACCGTGATGACTTATCACATGTCATGTTCCTGCAATTTGACCCTGATACCGCGGCTAACAGAAGATCTCTCTTAGAATCTCAGGATGATAGGACGCTACTATACCTAATGAATAGTGAACCTTTCTTGACTTAGGATCAAGCTCCCCACAAGAAGCCAACTTTCTTGTTTGGAGAGGCAATTAGAGCTGATTCTCAGCCCAAGTCAAAACGTAAAGCTCAGATCTTTAAATGAGGAGATAAATTGGTATATATTGAAATGAGTCTAATATCTCAGATGATTTTATTGAGGGCTACTGCCTACTACTTATAGAGGGTCCAACCCCTCTTCATATTACATCTAACCGATGTGGGACAAAAGTCCGTTATTTACTCTCAACACTCCCCCTCAAGATGGGCGATAGATATTAATCATCCCCATCTTGTTACATAGCTTTGACAGACTCAATGAACTAAGACCCTTAGTCAGACAGTCTGCCACTTGTTCTTCTGAGCGAACATAATCAATCTTCAGTATCCCTTGTTCCAGCTTTTCCTTGATGAAGAATCGATCGATCTCGATGTGCTTCGTTCTGTCGTGCTGAACCGGATTGTTCGCTATACTTATCGCAGCTTGACTATCGCTCAGAAGGCGCAATGGTGTCCCTTTGTCTAGCTTCAACTCTGTCAGCAACGCCTTTATCCATAGCAATTCTGATACTCCTAGAGCCATTGCTCTGTATTCTGCTTCAGCTGTCGACCGTGCTACCACTGACTGTTTCTTGCTTCTCCATAAAACCAGGTTTCCTCCTACAAAAACACAGTACCCTGTGGTAGACCTTCTGTCGTCTATACAGCTTGCCCAGTCTGTATCGCAGTATCCCTCAACATCTGTGCATCCATTCTTCTTGAACCACAGTCCTTTTCCCGGCGTCCCTTTCAGATATCTTAGGATCTAAAATACTGCATCCATATGACCCGTTCTTGGATCATGTATATAGCGGCTTACAACACTTACTGCAAATGAGATATCAGGGCGAGTATGTCCTAGATAAATCAGTCTACCTACTAGCATTTGATACCTTTCACGATCAACAGGCTTTCCTACTTCTGCTCCCATCTTGCACTTCTGGTCAATTGGAGTGACTGATGCTCGGCATCCTAGCATTCCTGTCTCCTTCAGCAGATCTAGTACATATTTCTTTTATGAGAGAACAATTCCTTGTTCACCATCACACACCTCGATACCCAAAAAGTATCTCATCTCTCCCAGGTCCTTCACCTCAAACTCTTTGGCGAGTTTCGTCTTCAGTTTAGTGATCTCAACTACATCATCACCTGTGATCACTATATCATCTACATATACAACAAGTATAGTAATGTGGCCCCTTGCATGATGGAGGAAGACAGTATGATCTGCATTTGTCTGATGGTACCCCATGCCAGTGACAGCCCTTCTGAATCTGTCCAACCAGGCTCGAGGAGATTGCTTCAGCCCGTACAGCGACTTCTTCAGTTTGCACACTTTTCCATGTGACGTTCCTTCACCTGAATCTGACACAGAGTAGCACCCCGGAGGAGTCTCCATGTATACTTCTTCTTGTAGGTCTCCATGAAGAAATACGTTCTTAACGTCTAACTGGTGTAGCTTCCACCCATAGTTTGCTGCAATGGAGACCAGTGTTCTTACGGTACTCATCTTCGCTACTGGGGCAAAAGTCTCATCATAGTCGATACCATATGTCTGGGTATAGCCTTTTGCAACCAGAGTCTCGCCTTGTATCGTTCAACTTTTCCTTCTGGTGTCTCCTTCACTGTGTAAACCCATTTGCATCCCATAGCTTTCTTTCCTTCAGGTAATGGCAAACTCATGTTTGGGAGTGAAATCTCCTGTTTGAGAGTGAAATCCATTTTATCAGAGTGAAATCCTGGGGCAAACTCATGTTTGGTGCTAAGGATTGGCAAACTCATGTTTGATACAGTGCGTAGAAGTCGAACATTAGAAAACATTGCTTTCCTGTTTGAGAGTGAAATCTCCCAAAAATTTCATTCTCAGAGAAGAAGAAGAGGAATAGGAGATGAGTATCTGCGAAACTCTTCCATCTATTTAAAGGGCAAAGTATAAGTCTATTCTTGGAAAAGATCCGCATAAATAGCGCTCGTAAACTGTGGAATGAGTGTCACGTGTGCCTTGGAAGACGGAGCAACATTGGAAACAATCAAAGACTGTTGATTAATATTTCTCATTAAGGTACGCAGATCAAACACAAAAGTTGTACTTCATTTCTTAAGACAGGCACTGATGGCCTTACAAAAGACAAAACAAAAAGTGCAACAAAAGCATAAAAGTCACGCTCTATTTTCCAGAGCGACTGAGCTTGGTGCCTAGTTCTTCTACGCTCCTAACTCCCAGACAGTGCAACAGAGCTTTAAACATTTCACGCTGCTCTATGAGGCTGCGCCTATCAGAAGAGGACGAGCCATCCAACCAAAATAGCTCAAGAAATTCTTGGCTAGTTGTAAGGGATCATCTTTAAGCTCGAAGACAAGGGGCTCTGGCTCTTCACCCCCAAAAGTGGGGTCACCATGAGAACAAAAGCCCAACTTGCGTGCTTCTTCCTCAGCTTTCTCCTTTGGGGTCAAATTGACGTAAGATGAAGATTAAAAATGAAACTTCTTTCTGTTTATATAACTGAGTTTTGCCGGCAGTTCATATTCCACCATAAATTGGATACAATCAGTCTCGGAGAACGAAGAGTCATTATGACATTTAATAAGTTCATTTGGATGTTTTCAAAGAACTTCGAAGTCTTTTCGACTTCCGAAAAATTTTGAAGTCATCTCAGCGTGACTAAATCCATTTTATCATCTCTATTTTCAAAGTATTTTGAAATAATTTATCATTTTTTCGAAAACTTTGAAGGGGGTTTTGTAGGACTCAAAAATGAAAGTCACGCTGAGTTGATCAGGACAGAGTCAAAAGTCACGCTCAGTTGATTCAGACAATATAAACAAATCACGCTGGGAGACAGCTCATCATTTGTCAAAGAGTAATTATGACTGACAACACGACAGTCGAAGAATATCTCTTCGTATGCCACGTATACACAGAATTCGAGAGATCATCGCCGTCTATTGCGTGATTTTCGAAATCTTCTTCAGCAAGACTCAGCCTTCGTCGAGTTGGCGTACCAAAAGGGTTTCTTGTCATTTAATGCGACTGACAAAGCAATCACTGTCAGAGATTTTGTGTCAGTCGAGACACGTCGAATCAAGACAGCTGGCAGTTCTATCTCAAGTCAGCGTGTATTTGTGATCTTCATCTCAAGTTTGCGTAGATTCTGAAGTTTTCTTCCTCAAGTTTGCGTGGATTTTGAAGTTCTTTGCCTCGAAGTCTGCGTGGATCCTGAAGCTTTCTGCTCCAAGTTTGCATGGATTTTGAAGCTTTCTACTCCGAGTTCATGTGGATTTCGTCTTCAACAAGTCTGCATGGATTTCATCAAATTGGAGTACGTGGCAGCCATGCCACTGATCTCTCGCCTGCGTGTCCTGTAACTTGCACACGACTCATGCATGATTGCCATATGTCCAACAGTTACAGGCCACGTCCAGTAACTGCTCACAGCCTTGTGTATGTTAAATCCTGCATGATTTTTAACTAGGCATAGGCTGTGAAGACAGTTATCTTTTCAGTTATTATTCTTGACTCTATAAATAGAGTTCTTTTCCTCATTCATTGTACAGATACATTGATATTTACTATCAAAATTTTGAGAGCTTTTCTTCTTCGCATAGTCCAAGGGATAAAGCGATCGTCTTCTAGATCGGATTCCTACAGTTGTAATTTTCCCAGAAACACAACAAATAAAGAGAATTTCTTTATGGAAAACAAATTGGCGACTCTGCTGGGGAAAACCATCTCCTCTTCTGAGATGGTAACAACTCAATGCGACACTTCGTCAATCGGCTCGACGAAGAAGGTGATGACGATCAAATTCGATCAACTCGCCTATAAAGAAATGCAGCGGGCTAAGGGTGGCAAGCCCACTCCAGTCTCCATCATCACTGCCAAGTCGAAGGGACACTCTGTCTATGTCCCTAAGAATCAGTTGGCAGTCAATGGTGAAGTCTCTGCCACAGTGTCTACTCCTACCTCTGGCAAGAACTCCACTGCAAGCACGCACACTCTTGTGCGCTCGAAGATGACAGTAATCAAAAGTCACGTTGACAGTACTGGCTCCTTAGCCAAATCTGTTCCAGCGTACAAATTCAACCCTAAAAGTCACGCTGACAGTACTGGCTCCTTAGCCAAATCTGTTCCAGCGTGCAAATTCAACCCTAAAAGTCACGTTGACAGTACTGGCTTCTTAGCCAAATCTGTTCCAGCGTGCGAATTCAACCCTAAAAGTCACGCTGACAGTACTGGCTCCTTAGCCAAATCTGTTCCAGCGTGTAATTCTAAAATTAAAAGTCACGCTAACAGTACTGGTTCCTTAGCCAAATCTGTTTCAGCGTGTATTTCATCAGAGAAGAATAACTCCTTAGTTATCTCTTCTTCTTTACCAAGTTCTACTAGAACTGGGGGTGGTCTTCCACACAAAGTCCCTTCGAAAAGGAATAACTCTTTAGTTGTTTCTTCTGCTCCTGTAGTTTTTACTTCAGGAACAGCTTTGACTGATACTTTTGTTAGTCAAAGGAAAGGAGATGGTCTTTTGACTACTCTTCCTTTTGGACATTCTATGTCTCAAAATCTGAATGAGTCTAAGAAGAAATATTCCTTAATATCTTCTCCTATGACTTCTTCAAATTGGGCACATAATCTGTCCATTAAAGAGGGTCTGTTACCAACTCATAATCAAAGGAGTGGTTCAACTCTTCCTTCTCTGCAAATATCCAGATCAATGGAAGAAAAACTCCATGTGTTACCTTCCACTGACTTAAAAACAAAACTCAGCACTTCTGGTGTTAAGAAACCATACCAATTGGATATGAAGATAAAAGATCCAGATGCAGAGTATGCAAGAAATTATGTGGCTCACATTAATCACTCTTTGTATAATCAAGAGCCATCAAGACCCAAGAACAGGAAGTATACTCCTCAATCTTCACAAACAGATTTACGGGAATATATTCAACAGAAGAGAAGGAGTAATTCTATGTCAAAGGAACATGCTGAATGTGACTTCTATCCAAGAGTCATAATTCAGTGCAGATGTCAATCAACGGTTCAAGACCATGGTGATCATGAATGTGACTTCCAGCCAAGAGCCACAATGCAATGCAGATGTCGAACTAAACGACAGTCTGTCTTCAATAGGATTCAGTATGAACCTATGCCTGATGAAGATGAGCCTTTGTTTGCCTCTGTCAACATAACTTCTCGGGACACCGGGGGTAGAGTTGATAGTCCAGATGGAGTATATAGAAACACCAGAGCAAGAGTCCTGGCTTCTAGTCAAAGAAATTTGATCCCTGAAATTGATTCTGAATTCCTTGGAGAATCTAACTTCCCACCTCTTCCTACTGGGGGTAATTCTCCTATAGTTGACTTTGATGCACGAAGCAATGATTCAGAGCATACAACATCCACTAGTTCATCAATAATCCCTTATACAGTCACGACTTACATGGTTGATGGGAATACTGATGAACCTTCTTCTTCCTTGACTCCTCAAGATCAAAGAATTGCTTCTTTGGAACAGCAAATGAAGTCTATGACTGACACAATGAAGTCGATGTATGAACTCATGACAGCTCAGTTGCAAAATCGATAGACTGTGCCAGATGCCATACCAGTTGATACTGATATAAGTCCAGTACAAGTTCCTCCAGCAGTACAATCCAATACTCCTGGACCAGCTCAACCAAATCCTAGTCTCTCTGGAGCTGGAGGTAGTGCTTACAATGCTGTTCCTCCTCCCAACTATTCTCTACAAGCCACAACTCCACAATCTTCGGGAGTTGTCTCTGAAAAATTGAAGAATCTCAAAACTCAATTCGAGGCATTCAAACAGAAGGATGGTTTACAAAGGTTAGGCATCAAGCAGCCTTATCCGATAGAATGGAAGCAAGTATCATATCCTCCTAAATACAAGCCTTCTACTATCTTATTCTATGATGGAACCACTTCTCCAAGTCAGTTTATTAATCACTTTGAAGTGATGACTGATCAACTGCAACCAAGTGATGCCCTCCTTACTCGGGTATTTATTGGATGTCTCAAGGGAACGACTTATGAATGGTATAGGAGTCTCCCAGATGGGAGCATTACCTCATTTGCTGGTTTCAAACAGATGTTTCTTGAAAGGTTCTATGAAGGGCTTAATGACATGACTATGTCTGCTCTTATTAGAATCAAGCAAAAAAATAATGAATCTACAGAGGAATACATTGAACGGTTTCGAAGAGAAGCTCTGAAGATGCCTCTTGGAACTCCTGATGCTGTCACCATTGACACGTGCAAATCAAACTTGTTGCCAATCATCAGTATGTGGACAGGGTCCACTCAATTTCAAGATTGGCCTTCCTTCATAGTCAGTGCCAAAGCTGCAGAAATCAGTGCTGAAACCTTCAAAGGTTTAGGAGTGCAGATGACTCCTAAAGAAACAGGACAAGGTGCTAACAATAAAAATAATGCTCACAAAGGAAAAGAAACTCTTGAAGTTAATCTTCAGAGCAAAGATGCATCAAATGTTCAAACTCCTGCCTCTACAACTCAACAATCAAGAACACCTCGCCCCAAAGAAGAATATTCTTTTGATGACGACGATGTCCTTGGTATCTTTGAATGTCTGCTGAAAGGTAATAAAATACAATTACCTATGATCAAGAAACCTGATGAAGCTGGTAAGACAGATCATCCTAAATACTGTCTATACCACAGAATGCTGGGTCACACAATTCGTACATATTATGTACTGAAAGGAAAGATCCAAGAAATGATTAAGTCTAGAGCTATCTCTCTTACTCCAAAAGAGAAGACTGTCACTTCTAATGTCGTCTCTATGCAATTTGGAGACTTCCCTCCTCAATTTCTTGAAAGCGGAATTGTTCCTATTCCCAAGGCAACTCTTGAAATAGTAAATATTCCTCCTCCACAGTCTGAAGGATTAGCACCAATCACTTTGGAGACTGGAGAAATCATGTGGATTCATCCTGATCTAATAACAGACTTTGAATCTCCTTCTCCTCAAAAGATTTCTTCTCGAAAGTCCAAGAAGGCTGGAAAGATCAAGTCATGTCATATGACTTCTCTTGGGTATACCTCTGACACAGAGCCAAAAGACAAAGAAGAAGCACTTGTTAGTGCTACTCGAACGGGGAAACCTTACCTAAAGGATTATTCTAAAAATTCTGAAGATCCTACTGATATCCCTTCAGCTGCTAAAGATGCTCCTAATGTTCCTCCCGAAGAAGAATCATCTACTGCACCTGTTCCTTCAACTACACCAGTTGAACCTGCTCCTCCCAAACCCACAACTCTTGAGAAAGGCAAGCAACAAGCTCAGTTTGATAAACCAATCAAGAAGTCACTTCCTCTTGGACTTCAGAAGCCTTACAACTTCGACATTTTGGCTCAACTTGCTAATACTCCAGCTAGAATGTCCCTCTTTGAACTTCTACGTCTTTCTAAAGAAACTCGGGAGACGTTAAGTGAAGCACTTCTACAAGCTGACTCTTGTCTTGCACAATTGAAGAAGCCAGATGCGGAACCTGCCACTTGCTTTCATTGCAATAGTGTACTGGAGATTATCCCAAATATCACCTTTACACAAGACGACATGCTACTGGAGGATAATCGACATGACCGACCTCTCTACTACACTGGTTATATTGATACGATGAAGATAGATCGTATCCTCATTGACCCAGGATCTGCTATAAGCATAATGCCAAAGAGTTTGTTGGATGAACTAAAAATCCCTCTTCACAAGCTCTCCAAGACGGTTACTACTATCTTGGGATTCAATCAAAACCGAAGTGAGCCTTTGGGAAAGATTCATCTGAAGCTTCAGATAGGCGATTTCAGATCTAAAGTCACTTTCTATGTGATCGAGATCGCGGGATCCTATAATCTTCTTCTGGGGAGGCCCTTTCTTCATGAAAATAATGTGGTGCCCTCTACTCTTCATCAATGTTTTAAATACATTGATAGCAATGGAAGAGTACAAAAAGAAGTTGCTGATATAAATCCCTTTCATGGGGTTGAAGCTTATTTCAACGATTCCCGAATGTACAAAGAAGAGTATACAAGGATCATACAAGCTATGGAGAAAGAAGATGCACAAAGTGAGACTTTAATAATCCCTGTTAAAGGTCGAACTACTCAGCAACAATCTCCTAAACCCTCTGGAGAAGATTCTTTCATCATTCCAGTGAGTGGACGGATCTCTCCGTTACCTCAATCATCTACTCAAAATATACTGATCATTCCTGTCAGTGGGCGTACTACAGTTCCTGTATCTTTACAAGATACTCTGCTAATTCCAGTTGGAGGGCGGATTACTCTTCCTACTCAAACTTCAAGGGAGCTCACCTCTTCTGAGCCATTTGTTATCGATCTTAATCGAAACAAAGCTTCTTCTTCTTCTCACCCTTTAGTCATTGACTTGGCTAAAATCTCTAAGGCTCAGCCTTCTCCCAATATAAATATTGCTGCTTTTACATTTAATGAAAAGTCTCCACCTTTGCAGTACGTTGATGTGTGTAATTATGTTCATAGTTATTTACATCTGTTAGATGACTTGAACATAATAACCATAGGAGTTGTACAGACTGTTCATACAGATGTATCTCTAGAACCTGTACAATCTTCATACTTTCTAGTTCCCAGCAGAAAGCCAGGAGACATTCCAATATTCTTCTACAAAGGGCCTTAAAATCCTTCTGATCTTGAAGATGATGACAAAAATGATGATACTGAAAGATTACAACTACGTCGTTATAGTCAGCAATCTAGAGACATCATCAAAAATATGGGCTATGACTTCAGGACTGGCCTCAATGATGGAAAAGGAAGAAAAATACCTGTCCGGATTCCTCCTTTGAAATATGGAAGGACGAAATGCGGATTGGGTTATACTGCTCCTACTCCTTTCATCAATATTATCCATGAAGATCCCGAGTCTGACGAAGATAAGAGATCTGATTCTTCTAGTACCACTTCTTGGGATTCCGATACTAGTATCGGTGACTTCTACTGCAACATTTTGTCTTCCAACATGGTTTCCATTGACCATTCTGAAGAAAGTGATGAAGACGAAGAAGAGTTTGAAATCTCACCTGAATCAGAACAGTGGGCCCAAAGATTAGATAATCAATGGGAGTTCCGTTTCGAGCAAAAAGAACCTCCGACTGAAGATAAACTTGTTCAAATAGATGTTGGTGAAGAGGGATCTCCCAAACAAATATTCATCAGTGAAAGTCTTTCAGAAACTGATAAGAAAGACATGATCAAACTCATTCGTGATTACATCAATGTCTTTGCTTGGAGTTATGAAGATATGCCAGGACTTGATCCTCAAATTGCAACTCACAAGCTCAATATCTTGCCGAATGCTAAACCGGTCAAACAACAACAGCGACGATTTCGTCCAGACATCATGGATGCAATTGAAGCTGAAGTCAATAAACTCATTACCTCTTGGTTTATTAGAGAGGAACAACATCCCGATTGGGTGGCTAATATTGTTCATGTTCTTAAAAAGACTGGCAAGATCAGAGTATGCATAGACTTCCGCGATCTCAATGCGACATGTCCTAAAGACGAATTCCCTCTACCAATCACTGATGTCATGGTTGATAATACCTGTGGATTTGAACGAATGTCATTCATGGACGGGTATTCTGGGTACAATCAGATCAAAATGTTTCCAGAGGACGAGAAGCACACGTCTTTCAGAACGCCGATTGGTACATACTGTTATACAGTTATGCCATTCGGTCTCAAGAATGCAGGAGCAACTTATCAACGAGCTATGAGCACTATATTCCGTGAACATTTGTGGAAAATAGTCGAATGCTATGTTGATGATATTGCAGTCAAAAGTCGACAAAAGGAGGATCATATCCAAGATTTGAAGACTATATTTGATCTAATGCGTAAGCATCAATTAAAGATGAACCCTACTAAGTCCTTATTAGGCATCTCTAGTGGTAAATTTTTCGGCTTCGTCATTACCTCTAAAGGTATACACGTGGATCCCGAGAAGATCAAAGCCATCCAAGAGACGCGTCCTCCACGCACCTTAAAAGAGCTACGAGGATTTTAAGGAAGAATCGCTTATATCAGGAGATTCATCTCTAATTTATCAGGACGCTGCAGACCATTCAACAAACTTATGAAGAAAGGTGTCTCTTTTGTCTGGAATGATGAATGTCAGAAAGCATTCGATGATATAAAACAATATCTAATGAGCCCTCCAGTATTGGTACCTTCCGTCTCAGGAATACCGTTCCTCCTCTATACTCGAGCAATGAGTCATTCATTGGGTGCATTACTCGCTCAAAAGAATCAAATTGGCCATGAACAAGCTATTTATTATCTCAGCCGCACTATGACCGGAGCTGAACCTCGATATTCACCGGTTGAAAAAGAATGTCTAGCCATGATGTTTGCTGTCCAAAAGACACGTCATTATATCATTGGCCAGACTATTCATGTCATCTCCAGGATCAATCCTATACGGATCATGATGAAGAAACCCAGTGTTTTGAATTCTCGATTGGCTAACTGGGGAATCCTACTTGCTCAGTATGACATGCACTATATTCCTCAGAAATCAGTCAAAGGACAAGCTTTAGCTGATTTTCTGGCTGCTCACTCAATTCCAGAAAATTCAAAACTCTATGATGAAATCCCAGATGAAGTCCTAGATTCAAATCAAATTGCTGAAGAAGATCCTACTTGGCGTCTATTCTTTGATGGAGCATCAAGAATTGGTCCTAATGGCGATATTGTCGCTGGAGTTAGAATTGTTCTTGTATCGCCAGAAGGTCTTTCTATCCAAAGAGCTTATTCTCTCGATCAGCCGTGTTCAAACAATGTAGCTGAGTACAACGTATTACTTATTGGTCTTCAACTCGCTAAACATCTGAATATTCAACATTTGGAGGCGTATGGAGACTCTAAACTCATTGTCAATCAGATCAGGGGTACTTATGAAGTTCGCCATCAAGATCTGGTTCCTTATCATAAAACAGCTATATCTATGGCTTCTTCGTTTGAAGAATTCTTCATTGAACATGTTAGGCGAGCATGTAACACAGAAGCTGATGCCCTTGCTAATCTTGCAGCGGTGCTGGCTATTCCAATCAGACGGCAACAAATGATTGTTGTTCGTAATCGAGAATTATTTCATCTTGAAAATAACTTGACTCTAGGACTTCCAGTTGACATTGAAGAATCAACATCTCATGACGTCAACACAACAAGAGGATTTGGATTCAGTCGTAAATCGATGTCATCTTCATCCGATTCCAGCTTGGAATTCATCTTCAGTAACTCGACTGAGAATTAGAATACGGATAAAGATTGGAGACTTCCTTTCTTAGATCTCGTATTATATAATATTCTTCCGGATGATCTGAGTGAGGCAGCATCTATCAGACGACGATCACTCAGATTCTACTACAATCATACAACAAAGACCTTATATCGTCGAGCTTATGATGGTTTACTCCTTCGATGTGTTACCGGTGACGAGGCTCAACAAATCATTCGCGAAGCACATGATGGAATTTGTGGAGCACATCAGCCAGGACCAAAACTTCAAGACCGTATTCGACGTATGGGTTATTATTGGCCCACCATGGTATCTGATGCCATCGAATATGCAAAGAAGTGTAAAGCTTGTCAAATCCATACGGATTTTATTCATCAACCTTCGGAATTTCTACATCCGACGACAGCATCATGGCCCTTCGAAGCTTGGGGCATGGACATTGTCGGCCCGATCAATCCACCGTCATCTAAAGGTCATCGGTTCATTATCGCAATAACCGATTACTTCTCCAAATGGGCCGAAGCCATTCCTTTATCTGAAGTTAAGACGTCTAATGTCATCAGCTTTATTAAGCACCACGTCATCTACAGATTTGGTGTTCCTCGACGCATTGTTCATGATAACGGACCACAGTTCGTCAGCCAAAAATTTACTCGATTCTGTGACGATCACCGGATCAATAATGTGGCTTCTACCGCATATAATCCAGCAGCTAACGGATTAGCTGAAGCTTTCAACAAGACTATCATCAAACTCCTAAAGAAGTTTGTCTCCACTAACAAACGTAATTGGAGTGACAAGCTCGGGGAATGTTTGTGGGCTTATCGCACTACAGTTCGTAATGCTACCAAATGTACACCTTTCTCTCTGGTGTATGGTTGCGAAGCTGTTCTTCCATTAGAGATTCAAATTCCTTCTTTAAGGATAGCAATCGCTAATGAACTCACTGCTGAAAATAACGATCGTCTTCGACTTCAGGAATTAGAAGCTCTGGATGAAAAGCGATTATCTGCTCAACAGAATATTGAATTCTATCAAGCTAGAATTTTAAGAGCTTTTAATAAAAAAAGTCAGAGTTCGATCATATCAAAAAGGAGAACTTGTTCTAATAGTCAGACGTCCTATGACTATGACTCATATGAGTAAGGGCAAATTTGACGCAAAGTAGGAAGGTCCCTATATTGTGAGCAAAGTTTTCTCAAATGGAGCTTATCAACTCTCAGAATTGGATGGTCAAAAAGTTTTGATGCCTATTAATGGCAAATTCCTTAAAAAGTACTATGTATAAATGTAAATACTTGTAATCATCAGACAAATTCATGTTTAAAAATAAAAATTTTATTTTATTTTCGTGAATGATGATACATGATATTAAGGAAGATCACTATCATCCTTCTCTACTTTTGGACGTGGGCCACTACCGTCCTTCTCGAAGACGTGATCAGCAAAAGAGCCGAGAACCTCCTTGCTAGAACCCACGAGGAATTTGCAAGCGGCCATCCTCATGGCTTCCTCTTCTTCAGTCCTTCCTGGTTCGAGCAAAAAATCCAGAATGTCCCTTGGTGGCTTGGGTGCAGACGAACCTTCGCCTGCTTCCGTCTTCTTCGTTTTGACTGGACCAGCAGGGCGTTCTTCAGTGCCTTTCTGAACCTTTGAGGCTATCTCAGTCTTCTTGGATGCTTCTCCAGATGACATTTTTATGTTGAGGAGTAGAAGTATTCGTTCTCGCCAGATTTCTGCTACATTTATAGGCAGAAGTTCCTCATTCATCCGACGTTTCACATATTCATTAATGCTTAACGGTTCATCCATTTATTTTTCACATTCATCAGACGGTTCGCCTGTTCATTAATACTTGACGGTTTATCCGTTCATTTATTACATTCACTCGACATTTCATCTGTTCATCATTTCCTAACGGTTCATCCATTCATAATCTTCTATCAATTTA
Organism: Iris pallida; assembly: GCA_029216955.1. Classification (NCBI taxonomy): domain Eukaryota; kingdom Viridiplantae; phylum Streptophyta; class Magnoliopsida; order Asparagales; family Iridaceae; genus Iris; species Iris pallida. The sequence continues at coordinate 6,984,944 of JANAVB010041416.1, read as the reverse complement.
TTAAGTGGGGATTCGTTATTTATCATATTTTCATAACCTCTGAATCAATTCCGAATCTACTAACTCATTTGTCATATTTTGACCTCTGCATAGAAATCAATCTATTTTCTTTTGAGTTCCTATATATTATCACGTCCATAATACCTCTGATAATATCATATACTCTAAAACAGAAAAGATGATTTTATTATCTATCATGTCCACAATTCATCCACAAATACAAATCATTGAGCATAGAAGAATTGTCATTTCCATTCTTATTTCACCAAAAAAAGTCTATTACATTTTCTTAGACTTTCTTACAAATCATAATGGAAATCTATTATATTTTTGGATTTTCATTCTATACCACAACGATAACCTAATAGAGATCTATCTTCTTCTTTGGATCTTCTCCATCGGACCTTCTCCGTCAGGTTCGTTGTTGGTGGCAATTCCTGACTGTCTGGGTCTCAGTAACGACCAGATCAGCAGGAATCAAACTCTGGTCTTCTCTCTCAGACGAGAGGAGAACCACAGAGTGTGGCAGCCCGAAGTCGTGGTGCTGCCAATACAACTGGTGGATTAGGAGCGACCTTTCAGAGGAGACAGGAATGTATCCAACCTTGGGATACAATTCCTAGTTCTCCCGCAAAAGGAACTCTACTATCCGATTTCTCGGTAGTAGAGTTGACTCCACCATCCAACTCTCGTGTATAAAGGCTCTTCCTACCATCTAAGGAAGACCCTTCTATCCCACGAAGAGTTCTGAGTTGTCTGATTTGCGCGTCAAAAGCGTATGAGCTCCCTGATGTAGATGTCAGCAGGATATTCTCCACAGCATCCACATCCCCAATGCCAGTTCTGAAGAAAATTTTCAGCCAAGTTTCTGCAGAATGCATTAAGAAGAAAAAAAAAATTTAGATCAACAGAAATTATTCAGTATGCATTTATCAAACAGAGACAGGCGTGTATTGTTCAAATCAGAAACAAGAAACAGAAAGCCTATCTTCAACAGCAAAAATAAGTGCAAAAATTACACTGATTTACCTTCAAGTTTGGTGCTAAGGATTGGTAAACTCATGTTTGATACAGTGCGCAGAAGTCGAACATTAGAAAACATTGCTTTCCTGTTTGAGAGTGAAATCTCCCAAAAATTTCATTCTCAGAGAAGAAGAAGAGGAATGGGAGATGAGTATCTGCGAAACTCTTCCATCTATTTAAAGGGCAAAGTACAAGTCTATTCTTGGAAAAGATCCGCATAAATAGCGCTCGTAAACTGTGGAATGAGTGTCACGTGTGCTTTGGAAGACGGAGCAACATTGGAAACAATCAAAGACTGCTGATTAATATTTCTCATTAAGGCACGCAGATCAAACACAAAAGTTGTACTTCATTTCTTAAGACAGGCACTGATGGCCTTACAAAAGACAAAACAAAAAGTGCAACAAAAGCATAAAAGTCACGCTCTATTTTCTAGAGCGACTAAGCTTGGTGCCTAGTTCTTCTACGCTCCTAACTCCCAGACAGTGCAACAGAGCTTTAAACATTTCACGCTGCTCTATGAGGCTGCGCCCATCAGAAGAGGACGAGCCATCCAAGCCAAAATAGCTCAAGAAATTCTTGGCTAGTTGCAAGGGATCATCTTTGAGCACGAAGACAAGGGGCACTGGCTCTTCACCCCCAAAAGTGGGGTCACCATGAGAACAAAAGCCCAACTTGCGTGCTTCTTCCTCAGCTTTCTCCTTTGGTGTCATATTGACGTAAGATGAAGATTAAAAATGAAACTTCTTTCTGTTTATGTAACTGAGTTTTGCCGGCGGTTCATATTCCACCATAAATTGGATACAATCAGTCTCGGAGAACGAAGAGTCATTATGACATTTAATAAGTTCATTTGGATGTTTTCAAAGAACTTCGAAGTCTTTTCGACTTCCGAAAAATTTTGAAGTCATCTCAGCGTGACTAAATCCATTTTATCATCTCTATTTTCAAAGTTTTTCGAAATAATTTATTATTTTTTCGAAAACTTTGAAGGGGGTTTTGTAGGCCTCAAAAATGAAAGTCATGCTGAGTTGATCAGGACAGAGTCAAAAGTCACGCTCAGTTGATTCAGATAATATAAACAAATCACGCTGGGAGACAGCTCATCATTTGTCAAAGAGTAATTATGACTGACAATACGACAGTCGAAGAATATCTCTTCGTATGCCACGTATACACAGAATTCGAAAGATCATCGCCGTCTATTGCGTGATTTTTGAAATCTTCTTCAGCAAGACTCAGCCTTCGTCGAGTTGGCGTACCAAAAGGGTTTCTTGTCATTTAATGCGACTGACAAAGCAATTACTGTCAGAGATTTTGTGTCAGTCGAGACACGCCGAATCAAGACAGCTGGCAGTTCTATCTCAAGTCTGCGTGTATTTGTAATCTTCATCTCAAGTTTGCGTGGATTCTGAAGTTTTCTTCCTCAAGTTTGTGTGGATTTTGAAGTTCTTTGCCTCGAAGTCTGCGTGGATCCTGAAGCTTCCTGCTCCAAGTTTGTGTGGATTTTAAAGCTTTCCACACCGAGTTTGCGTGGATTTCGTCTTCAACAAGTCTGCGTGGATTTCATCAAATTGGAGTACGTGGCAGCCATGCCACTGATCTCTCGCCTGCGTGCCCTGTAACTTGCACACGACTCATGCATGATTGCCATGTGTCCAACAGTTACAGGCCACGTCCAGTAACTGCTCACAGCCTTGTGTATGTTAAATCCTGCATGATTTTTAACTAGGCATAGGTTGTGAAGACAGTTATCTTTTCAGTTATTATTCTTGACTCTATAAATAGAGTTCTTTTCCTCATTCATTGTACTGATACATTGATATCTACTGTCAAAATTTTGAGAGCTTTTCTTCTTCGTATAGTCCAAGGGATAAAGCGATCGTCTTCTAGATCGGATTCCTACAGTTGTAATTTTCCCAGAAACACAACAAATAAAGAGAATTTCTTTATGGAAAACACCTCCCCCTCCCGTCTAACACCCGCTGTGTGAGGCGTGTTCCCAAACGCAGAACCTTCGTCCGAACCATAATAAGGTTCCAGCTCTCTGAATGTAACGTCCATGCTTACAAACAGCTTCCGTTCAACCGGGCTCTAGCAGACGTAACCGTTCTGTGTCCCGGTGTACCCAACAAAGACACACTTAAGTGCTCGAGGATCCAGCTTACCAACACCAGGCCTGTTATCATGGACGAAGCATACGCAACCAAATACTTTCGGAGGAACGGTGTACGTAGTTGTCTCCGTGAGCATTTCCAAAGGCGTCTTCCAGTCTAGTAATTGAGAGGGCATCCTGTTGATGAGATAAGAGGCTGTCAAGACAGCCTGCCCCCACAAAAATTTAGGGACATTCATAGCGAGCATCATCGTCCGAGCTACCTCCAGCAGGTACCTATTTTTTCGTTCGGTAACACCATTTTGAGCCAGTGTATATGCACAAGAGGTTTGATGTAGTATACCATGAGAGGATAAATATGCAGCAAACCTCTTATGGGTATATTCCGTCCCATTATCCGACCGAAAACACTTAACACAAGCATTATACTGTGTCGTCACCCGTTGATGGAAGCTTTGAAATGCCTCAAAAATATCACTTTTATTCTTCAGCAGGTGGACCCACGTTACGCGGGTAGAGCAGTCAATAAAAGTAACAAACCATCTATAACCGTTAACACCGTTCGTAGGACAAGGGCCCCACACATCGGAATGAATCATATCAAAAGCAGCAGAACATCGATGCCCAGAATGCACATAGGAGCTTCTGGTATGTTTTTCCAACTCACAAGCATCACAAACTAACAACTCTTTATTTGCTTTTTGATATAAGGACGGATACAGTCGACTAATAACGGGAAAAGAAGAATGTCCTACACGCTGATGGTGGAGGAGCAGCTCGACTTCGACACTTCGACTTCGGACTTCCGGTTGGGCGTCTGTAACCAAAGATGCCAGTGCTCTATCCAGACCGTTCCTGTCCAAGTACCATAGACCCTTATGCCATGTGCCAGTGCCTAGTCGTCTCCCCGTTCCCTTCTCCTGAAAAGTTACCTTAGGAATATCAAAGGAAATAATACAGTTTAGATCAAGGATAATGGCGCTAATGGAAATAAGATTGACAGGAAAGGAAGGAGCATGTAAGACATTAGATAGAGTGATGGAAGGAGTGCAATCAACAGTGCCTTTACCCGTAACAGGCCTGGAGGTACCATCAGCAGTCTGAATGCTTTCTGGCGACGTTAGAGTAGAGTATTCCCGGAACTCTCCTCGGTACCCCGTGACATGGCAAGATGCCCCAGAGTCCATAATCCAAGCTGGCTGAGAGACAGATGCAAGAGCACGCGGAGGTATACCAGCACTGGTTTAGGAGAAGTAAGGGCTCTGATAAGTTATGGCTCTGATACCATATTGAAATGAGTCTAATATCTCAGATGATTTTATTGAGGGCTACTGTCTACTACTTATAGAGGGTCCAACCCCTCTTCATATTACATCTAACCGATGTGGGACTAAAGTCCTTTATTTACTCTCAACAGTATACCTTCCAGATATGTCAAGGAATATATCTCTGTCTCGGTATGCTCATGCTAGCTATATCCGACAAATGTCATGGGATATAACCCCGTTCCAACAAGCCATGGTTGGACGGATATTCCACAAGTTTGGGGATAAGTGAAAGGAGATATTCTACAGTTCTTCTGAGAAACATAGCACACATTTGAGGGGTCTAACAGAGTTGTGTGCCGTCTGAAGATTCGTCCTTGATAAAACCGATTCGAGGCCTTTTTTCGTAAATACTTGTGCTGCAGTAGGAGGGGTATATCCTTCCCTAACTCTGAGGCTGACAAGTTTTATGCACCCAGATATTAAACATTGGAATCGACTTGCCGTATGGATCATAGACATCTTTACCACTAAATTACGGGAACTGGGACTCTCTGAAGCTGTTTTAACGACTTCCTGTTGTACCTATAATAACTCTAATATGTTCCTTTCCCTGGTAGAGAGATATAATATCAAGACTGGCACATTTGCTACTCCTCACGGGGAGATAGGCTTTGCCCTTTGTGAGATGCAGTTTTTATCGCATTTGCCAATGGGTGAGAATCCTTATGAGGAGTACGTGCCTACTGATGATGAACTTGAGATTTTGGCTAAGGAGAATCCTCGGATGATTGCAATTTTTGATGAGCTATTGTGTCACTTTATGATCTGCACTCATCTTTTCAAGAGTAAGACGCCCGAAACGTATTATACATCCAAGTGGTTGGTATATCTCTTCCTGGGTCATGACACAGAGAACAAGGTGTAAGAACACTTGGGTTGTGATCCATGTTTCTTTGAGCCACTTAACGATCACACAATTTGAAGATTGAGAAAGGAATCCTGATGTGTCGACAACATACTAGGAGAAGACTGCCATGGTTATGTCGATGGCACCTCTGTCAAGAGTTATATATGGCTGGGTGGTATAACCATGTCTAAGGAGGCTATTTTGGTGGGCTTCCTCTCTATCTGGCTGAGACGGTTCATGGTCCCCGGAGCCAGTACAATTGATCGCATCCACCGCGGTGTATTGTTTGCCGTAGTGCGTCTGGTATTTTGGTATAGAATGGATATTCTTTTCACCATGACTAGCCGACTAAATGCGGGCCTTCGCGAGTTCACAACCGTTTTGATGGAGAAACATGATTCTTGAGATAATATTCCCCTTACTGAAATGCCGCTCACATATCTGTTCGGCTGGTTAGTCACCATCCATCTTTGATGGACCCTGCTCTTGGTACTGGTAGAGCTTTATCAAGGAACTTCATCTGTAGATATGTTGAATCTACGTGGAAGGCAAATTCACTATTTGATTGTAGAAAGGCACTGAATCGAGGCTCCAACTGGAAGTCTCTTGTGTTCCTTCACAACCCGGGTACGAGACTTGCTCGACTTCTTTCCGGGATCTAGAGCCCATCGGTTCTCGTTCACCTCTAGTAGCCTTTTTCTGGTTGATGATGATCAGACATTCGCATATGGTGTATCGGTTCGAGAACACGTGCTATCTGGAACCATATTTGTCCAGAAGATTTGCTCGTCAGTTCGGCTATGACCAGAAGCATGTTAGGAATGCGACTACTTGCCTTCAAGCCTCCGGGCTTTTAATTGATGGGGCTCGAGGGTGCAGGTATTATAGTACGAGAGGCACCAATGTTGTGTTCACCATGCCCTCAACAACCTTTGAGGCGGGCCCGCATATATTAAATACGCAAATTTCTATAGCTTAGCCAACACCTCATTCGAAGGTTATTCTATGACGGATAGCTTCGTTGGCATAAGAAAAGCACAAGAAGGACTTTCAACTTCTGTAGATTTGGGAGAAGTCGAGGAGGAGGCTCCTGCTAATGCTCCTTCTGAGAATGTACCCATCGATTTCCATGACGAAGTACAAGGTACATTGCATGTCCCTCTCAAAAAACGGAGGGAAAAATCTTCCGTGAAGGGTGAGAGAAAAAAAAGGACCGGGACTTCGTCTTCTCAATCAGCTCATGACGAACTTCTTTCTCCTGCTACGGGGAAAGGGAAGAAGCAAGAAACAGTTGTCGTTGAGCAACCTATGACAAGGACAAGGGCTCAATTATGAAAAATCGAAGGTATCTCTTTGGAAGCTGAGCTTTTCCATGGGAAAATATTATCTTTCAAGGGAACAACCCCATCCCCTAGCCAGAAGGAGAGCATGGAGTTTATTTAAGAAACGAGCAGAGAGCGGATTACAAGATGAACCTTCTGCTTCCATTAGATAAGCCGTAGTATCTCCTCAACCACTGCTCAAACGTGAAGTAAGGAGGAAATTTGTGGCGTCTAGAGTTGTGAAGGAGAAGACTATGGATTCTCCTACTCCATCCTCTCCAAGGCAGTCTCCCAGTCATCAAGAGCCATCGCTGCCGTCACAAGAAATATCTCTGCCATCACCTAGAGGTGTACCCTCTCCGAAAGGTGATATCCTTAATCTCTCAATCCAACACAAGCTATTAGACGTTAACCCTTTGGCAATTTTTATTAAGCTTTCTTTGTCTCCAGAACTTCCATAGGCTAGCACATCGGCTTCAGCTGCTTCTGTTGATGTCCCTGCGGTTGTTGCTTCGTAGCCCATGACTGCTGAGACCTATATCCCCTTTTCCTATATCCCCTTTTCTGCTAGGGCACTCACAACACTTATTTCATCAGGTCTGATGTCTCTGCCGGCTTCGGATGATGCTTCGAGAGTCACTGTTCCTGGGGAAGTATTAGTTCCATTTGGGAGAGTTTGGAGTCGAGATGGAAAGGCGATTGCTTCGGAGGTTTCGGCTCCTTCTATGTCCCAAACTCCTGAAGCCATTACTCTGAGCGAGCTACCCTCTAAAGATGAAGACATTAAAGAGGCAATACAGGACTCCGATTATGATGTAACGCCCCAGTCCCAAACTACGTAGGACTAGGAACGTAGACATGCCAGCCGTATAATAAATATATGTAAGCTGTAAAATACAGTAGAAACCATGACAACTAATCTTATGCACAATAAAGATAAAGCTTTTATAGAATTAAGCAAGAATTTGTCTTTGTATATGATGTTGGGCGAAGACAAATCCACTACCAACTAGTAAAAGAAGAAAATACATAAACAAAGAAATGACTTGGCAAAGAGTGACGTGGACGATCCAAGAGCAATCATCTTCGAAGGAATAGAAAAGATCATGGCCTTGGCTAGAACACATGCGAAGAGACAAGAACACACACTTGGAGAGATTATCAGGTCCTCAGAGGGACGTAACAAGACACAAAATATCATGCCAAAATACTGAATATAAACTGCTCAATAAATAAGTTAAATTGGATCATATCATGGTCCAATACATCACCATTGAATTAGCGTACCATTCCCCCAACCAAACAAGGACAGAAGATGGCACACTAACCCACAATGAAGTATCTTTCCAAGTTACGAATCCAATATGGTACCGGACCACAACAAGGTTCAGTACCTTCTCATCGAAGTAGTAAGCCACACCTACAACCAAAAAAAGGACAAGATGTGGTAAACTAGTCCGCGACAAGTTATTGATCCAAGACACGGTCAAATATAAGTACTCAAACCGAAAAGTACCCATACCTAACGGATAAGGTAGTCTAACCAATCTAAATGAATGCAGTTTTAAGAACAACCACCAATGCATGGGCTCTCTGGCTAAAATAGGATCGCATAGTCCCCCTGGCGCACCAGGGGCCTCACTACAATAAATATAGGGGTCGTAAACCCGCATATCTGACGGAGCATACAGTCATAAAGGTAAAGTGCATAGTAGCCCATACGCTAAGGATATGTCGTCCCTGCTCCATGCCTATATGTTATTTTCACAACACATAACCTCTATTAATCGCTAAGTCAAACAATCATGCAATATTATTAGTAGTTAACCCTATCGCACGGCTTATACTTACTGGTGGCCAGCCAGTCACGTATGACCGAGTTCTATATGCGACTCGCAACTTCGTGGCACCAACATGTCAAGGCCTATGAATGCAACACAAACAAGGGTGGTCCCTTAAGTCTAGGTTTAATGTGCATAAAAATAGTTAACTAGCAGGAAATAGAATTTAAACAGTAAAACTGCATATAGATACAACTATGTAGCATAATTTAATTTACAGAAAAAGAATATAATAAATAAATGCATGAAATATGAGCTAGAGTAAATAGATAACAAATGGCAAGGTATCTTGCCTGGTAGGGATGCCTGGTGTGCTGCGATAATCAAGGTGGCACAAATATGACTTCGGTGTTACAGCTATGCAAGCAGTCCTTCGATGATGGCACGGACTGTTCCATCGGGTCCTTATAATCAAATTAGTTAGGGTCAACTGGAGAAAGGGCAGAATTGGCGAAAGAATATAAAGAATGGGCATAGTCAAAGTCGAAAGGATAAAGGAAATTTGATCAATAATATATATATGTTTTTAGAAAACTAATTATAATCCCTGGAGACTATTTTATCACCCCAAAATATTTATAACTAGTTATATGAAAAAATCACTTTTAGGTCAAAATAAAATATTTTATGTAAATATTTAAAATTATATGATAGTTTGGAAGCTGCTTTTTATTTGATCAAAATAATTTTTAGGTTAACAATGGAAAGATACAAAAATTATTTTAGGCTACAATTACTCTAAGCTTGTAAAAAAAATTATAGATAGAAAAACTAGATTTTATTAATTAGATAATTATTCCAAAAATACTATAAATTATGTTATAATCGGGAAGCTGCACATTTAAAGGTCAAATTATTTATCTAATTTAGGTAAATATTTACCATAAATAACAATTAGAAATTTTAATATACTTAGTAATAATGGTAATAATAATAATCATTATCCTCACAAGAGTAGTACTAATAATAATAATAATAATACTTAGTAATTCCTGTACATACAAAACTCTTAACTACTATTAAATACTGTTAATAAAGAAAATATTATATAACAGAAAGAAATAAAGAAAACAAAAATAAAAATAAAAATTAATATAGCAAAACCATAAAATTGGTAACTGATGTTCGCTTGAACAGGGAATGTTTTCAAAAGAGAGAGAGAAGGAAAAAATTAGCAGCCTATAAAATATGGGAATAGTTGTTGTACCTTCTCTCTCTCGAGTGAGTTTTAACATACTAAAAGGAAAAAAGAGAGCTGGGGGTGTGAAGATGAGAGGGATAGAGTGAGAGGCAGAGAAGAGGGGAAGGAGCCGGAGAGGGAACTCACCGGGCTAGGATCGGCACTGACGCTGCGACACCTGGGACACGGCGGATGCTGCTGATCGGGCGGGCTCGCCGCGTACATCCAGCAGCAGATTGTCGGCCATGGATTGGCGGGGCATGCACAGCTCAGGGAGCGGGAGAGGATCGGGGGCCAGATCTGGCCACGTGGCTCATCGGAGGTCGGTGATATGGGCACGGGGATAGCGTCGGTAGATAGGTGAGGGTATTTTCCATCCTTTTCTTTCTCTGTGCGGTGGTGGTTGGGGTGTACGGATGATGCTGGATGTGGTGTCGAGATGAGCGTGGAGGTGGGAGTGGTAAGACGTGTGGGGTTCGGATGTTGAAGGGGTTATGATTTGTCGGTGATCGTTATGGGGCTTGCCTGGTTGTGGCCGAGGTTTAGTCCTGGTAGGGATATGTTGGCGGCGGTGGTGATGTTTGTCGGTTTGATTGGGGGTTTGATGGGTGCAGCGGTAGTGTCGGAGAAGGGGTTTATGGTGGACGGGTTTGGTGGTTGACTCGGATAGAGCGCTGCTCGTGGAGGCGATGATGTTGGTGGGGATTGTGGTGATGGTGGTCTAGAGGTGGTTCTGGTGATGGTCGGGGGTGTGATGTAGTTCTATTGCGGGTGGTAGAGTGTGGGTTTGAGGTAGTCGGGCGGAACGGGAAGCGATCGGTTGTAGAGGGAGACAGAGGTCAGCAAGTATGACTGACTGGATGGTGGTGGAGAAAGGTAGGTGCACTGTGGTTGGCTGGTGCGTGGCGACGGGTGAGAGGCTCGGTGGTGATGGGTGTTTCTAGTTTTAGGGTGTTCGGGTCTGTAGCGGTTGGTCGGAATGGTCGAGTGAGTTGGGTTGGGTTGTTGTTAGCGGTGGTTATGGTCGTGGGGTGGTGATGCTGGAGACCAGGTGGTGGCGGCAATGGTGTTTAGTCGAAGGTTCAAAATAGGTTGTGGAAACATAGGACGGCTATGCTCGGGCTACATTAGCAATCGAATATTTTTGGTTTGTGTCGGGGGTGTGTCCGACATGAGAGAGATGAATTTATAAATATAAAGATGGAAAAAGATATTGGAAAGATACATGGAGTTAGACCCGACGCCGTCACGGCTGACACAGAAGAGATGGACACCGACACGGTGCACGCACATTTATTGGAGAGAAATTGGATTTTTGGAATTTATGGGAAAAAGAGAACAAAGAGTCTCTCCTTATATAGGAGGTGGAAGCTCCTAATTATAGAAGCATGGAAAAGAATAAAGAAAGGCCCATGCGGCTTAGGATCCCCATGCGGCTCAAGAGTCCATGCGACTCAAGGGTCCATGCGGCTCGGATAGTTCCATACGGCCCAGGAAGAAGCCACGTGACCTTCAACAGTTCTTCTCGACATTCGGCTATATTTAATGTCCTGACGGCTGCTCTGACAAATGACGGCTATGAGCGATCTGACATAAAGACGCAATAATTACTGACATGATGGCGTATTTATAGAAAAGAGGAGAAAATCTCCTTACAGCTGGCAAAATCCAACAAGTCTCGAGGCCACTCCATGCGGCCGCCCACTTCATGCGGCCGCTGACTTTATGCGACCGCTGACTTCATACGGCAGCCCACTTCATGCGGCTGCTTATTCCTATGCGGTTGCCCATTTGCATGCGGCTGCCTATTCCCATGAGGCTGCCCATCCCCATGCGGCTGCCCATCCACGTGCGGTTGCCCATCTTCATGCGGCTGCCCATCCTCATGCGGCTGTATGCTTCATACGGCTGAGAGGACCACCCATATGCAGCTCTGCCAAGACGGTCCATTTGAGACACGTGGCACTCTTTACGACAATTGAGACACGTGGCAGTCTTATCTTCCCTGGAACTATGGGTGCTAACAAATCCTAACAAAATTAGATTTGTTGCAATCGTCATAATTGCCCTGATCAAATCAAATCAAGCAAATTGGACACGTGGCAGGCTATCACAAATTACGAAGATTCACGGCAATCAACATTTATTGCCCACATAGATTTGATGCAATCCACATTAATTACATAGATTTGCTACAATCAGAATGAATGGCCCAGATTAATTGATCCTTAACCGCCGACTTCTCAAGGAGGCAATAATTTGCAAACCCTAATGATCACACCCCCACCTTTATAAATAGCAAGGTGCCATTCCCTTGCAAACCCTGGAGAATTCAGGAGACGAGAGTAGAGACGAAGAGATAGACAGAGGAGAAAAAAAAGAGAGCACTACAGAGACATCTAGATATCTAGCCACCGAAGGCGCAAGGGAGTCTCCCCGCACGTCCAAGAGCATTTCTTCACCAGAGCCAAGGCTGCATCCGATCGTCCAAGTAGTAAGGCAGAGCTGTCGTCGCTTTCCCGAGCCTCTACCGTCACCCCCCAGAAAAACTAAACAATTGTACTTAGATTACTGTACCTAGGTTTTCGTCCCTAGGCTTTCTTTGTACGAGCGAGTTTATATTGTAAAGTAAAAGTCCAGTCTTCCGATATAATTGTTCTGTTCTTTTATAATTTATGGCAAACACGATGGCGACTCTGCTGGGGACAAACTTCTCCATGGCTGAGAAGTTGGTGAAGCAATCGGATGCAGCCAAACTTGGCTCCACATAACAGAAGATGGTCGTCCACTTCGACCAACAGGCATTTGAAGAAATGCTCTCCGACGGGAGCGCTGGCCCAGTCCAGAAGCGAACCCGCACAAAGAAGGCTCGCAGGGAGTGGAGGCCAAAATCATTTGCTCCTTCCCAAGCTCTGGATGGAGTACTCTCTGCTGTTCAAGACGGCGAAGGCAACTCTCATGCGGCCCCACTTCAAGCCATAGAAGACTCTGCTGTCCCCAAGTTCGGCAGAGGAAAGCACTACGATGCTGGACTTGCAAGGGCAAAGAGTGATTCTATGTGCTCCCGGAAGAAGCCGAACAAAGGCACTAGCCGCAGGCTGAACATTCATGCGGCCAAGCTTGCCAGCCGCATGCATGATGTCCATACGGCCGAAACTGCTAGCCAGATGCAGAATACCCATGCAGCCAAGTTTTCCAGCCGTATGGAGAATACTTATGCGGCCGAGACTTCCAGCCGCATGAAGAAAGCCCATGCGGCTACGATTGTCAGCCGCATGAAGACTGTGGATTCCAGCCACATACTGTCTGCTCCACGTGGCTCAGGCTCAGTCTTCGATCGCCTCTCCTGTGGTCCTGATCTCTCATGCTCCCGAGAAAATATGTCCGACTCTTTACAACACCACTTAGACTCTTCCTACTATGTGCCCTCACGCACTAGAGTAAAGAAGTCTAGGGCAGCGCGTGCTTGGCGAGCTCAGTCCGCTGTCCCGACCTCTGACCATCCGAGCGCTCCATATACTGTTATGCGGGCCTCTGATGGGAAGTTGTAAAGAACCACTCGAGTCCAGCCCCCGGCGGCAAACGGACAAAGTGGTTCCAAAAAGTCTTCCAAAACCCAGGGAGCAAATATGGTCTTTCCAGACCCATCTGACTTGCGTGAGGCTATCCTCCACAAGTGCAAGGAAAGAGGAGAGGCCTCGGGGTGCAAAGAGTCCTCCCACGGTCGTCACTACACCCAAGTCATCGTCAACTGCTGTTACAACAACACGACGGTACGAGAAGACCGGCAGTCCGTCTTCCAAAGATTACAACAGCCGAGCTCAGAGGATGAGACGCCTCCCGTCGTCTCCTGCAACTCTACTTAGAAAATCCCCGTCGATGGGAGAGGAAAGAAGATAAACGTTTTTAGCCCGAAGATTTCAACTACTGTGACTAAGAAACTGTCGTCTAAACGGTTGCCCACCACCGGAGTTTTCCAAGGTACCCGTTCAAAGACGAAATCTGCTACAGTGGGAGATTCATCATCCACATCACTGGAGGTCGCTGAAACTGGGGGTAGCACTCCCCCGAACATCCACGATAATCCGATGTTCCAAGGAGATGAGCCCGAGAAAACAGCTCTCCCATCAGATACAGCAGGGTCCGACGTCCCCGAGGGCGTCCATGACTCTCAAAACGAGGCAAGCTCCGAAGCTGGGGGTACTATTCCTTCTGAGTCCGAACCAGAGGAGAACATTCCCACATACCCCGATGACTTCTCGGTACAGGAGCATGATTCGGAGGGCACGTCGTCCACCGTCCCTTCCACTTCTACTCATGTGAGGACGACATTCATGACAAACAACGAACAAGATGGTCCCAGTGATCACCAACGCATCGACACTCTGGAGGCCATACTGCACACTTTGGTCAAGTCGGTGGACGAGATCAAAGCAGCCCTCCCTACTCTGCAAGGAGGGACGCCTGGACAAACAAACTTGGGTCCCACGGTCAATACGGACTCGAACTCAGCGGCACCAAACCCGAGCAATAATCCTCCTGAAATGTCAGCTCCCACCGCTGCGGATGAGGCCAGGAAAGCAAGAAGAAAGGTCCAGGAGCTCCGAGCCATGTTCTACGCCCGAAAAAACTGCTAAGACCTCAGGATACGACAACCGTATCCCGCTGCGGGGAGAGATGTTCCCTTCCCACCAAAGTATAAACCATTCCATATCAATCCATATGATGGGAAGACCTCCGCAAGTCGGTACATCACTTACTTCAAGGTCACCACCGACCATCTGCCCCATGACGATGCTATTCTTACACGATTATTCATTGGGGCATTGGAAGGGGTCGCCTTCGACTGGTACCGTAACCTGCCAGACAACTGCATCCACTCCTTCGCCAGCTTCAAGCGCATGTTCTTGGAGAGATTCTACGAAGTAGGACAGGACGTCACAATGTCCACCCTCATGGACGTCGTTCAAGGGGAGAAAGAGCTGACAATGAACTATATTGAGCGGTTTCGCCAAACCACAATAAAGTTGCCGTCTGGTAATCCGAATTCCTCCTTAATTAAAATTTGCCAAAAGAGACTGCTCCTAACAATCAGCCTCTGGATGGGTGAAAGTCAATTCAAGGACTGGAAGACATTCATCATCATTGCCACTAGTGCCAAGGACAGGTTGAAGAAGGCTCGCCAACTGGGATTGCACATCTCGGAGGGAGAGGACAAGGGCAAGCGCCCTAATGCCAACAACAACAATGGTGGTAACTCCTCCAAAAATCAGGACAACAAGGGCAAGCAGGCTATGGTGGCCGACACAGCCTAGAAGCCTGAGTCAAAATCGGCAGACAAGTAATGGCCGTAAATGACCTACTCCTTCGAAGACGGCCATGTCAAGCCCATCTTGGACATGTTCATACAAGGAGAAAGAATTCAGCTCCCTCCACCAAGACGGGAACCTCGGCCGGCAGAAATGGAGAATCCAAACTACTGTCATTACCATCGCTACGTCCACCATGCTACACACGACTGCTACCAACTGAAGCGATACATCCAACATCTCATCGATTCGGAGGCTCTGGCCATTGATTTCGAGGAGGTAACCGTGGCAGCCAACATGGTGTCCATACAGTTTGGCAACTTCCCTCCGACAGAGACTCAAGATGGCGTGGTTCCCATCCCTCGGGCGATAATAGAGATTGCTAATCTTCCACCTCCTCGAGATCAGGCTGCTGGTCTAGTACCCCTCACAACATCACAAGGGGAGGTCATGTGTGTCCATCCGGACTTGGTACCTGAAGTGACTCGGTCCATAACACTCCTCATTGGTAAGAAGGAGAGTAGAAAGTTCAGATCCTGCCGCACAATTTTGGCAGATGTCGAAGAAGCCACAGCTGCCGTCACTCGATCTGGTGCTCAATCCCAACCTACGCCAGATAACTCGACTGAAGAACATCAACCGGCTACTGCGGACGCTCCGGGACCTTGCCAACCTCTGAAGACCGACAAGCCTTGGCCGATGGAAACTCGCTTTGACAAATCCCTCCGAAAATGTCACGCCCCAGAACCAGAATACTCGAGAGCGGGGGCGGACATAGCCAGCTACGTATATGAAATAGAATCCATCTCGCTATACGGTCACGGCTGTCTAGATACATGAGGGTTTATCTACAAGCCAACAGTTTCTTAAGGTCATGAACAAGCCTAGTGTCTCAATCACAAGCAAGTAAGTAAAAGTCACAAGATGTATGATCATTAAATATACAATAGTAAGACGTCCCAAACATTACATATTCAGTTGATCATGAAGCTAGTCGTTACAAAATGTCAGGACTAGCAAGAGTTTAATCATACATGATCAACCCTAGGATCTGTTAATCATGGTACAGCCCGTAGGCAGACAGTAAGTAAGTACAACCGAGCTAAACAGGTGCTCGTCGGCTAAACACCTCAAAAGAATATTTTTACAATAGAGCGGGAGAGCAAAAAATAACCCACTCGTTGCCAGGGTTCCGTCTAGTGGCCACCATCTGGCTGGAAGGTCGGTAGATCTTCTGGAGCTGCTCCAAAATCTGGCCACACAAAACTAGCTGGGTCAGACCCCAGAAAGAGCAAGTGCCACAAAGGAGGCTTCACTTAAGAACCAAAACCAGCAATCAGCACAAGATATAAATAAAAGTAAGAACTAGAAATAAAAAATACACCAGGATGATATACGACGAGATAACCATAGAACTATTCAGATAACTAGGTTACAAACCGTAAACCAAACAAGGACCGGGGTTGTAACCCTTCGTCTGAACAGAACTTAGAATTCTCACCATTTATCGGTAAAATAAATACAAGCATTCTGGTCATTCAATAATCTGGAACAGGATCGGGGCAAGACTAGACTGGTTAGACTCCGTCCAATCACTTCACGGCCAAGCAAGAATTACGGCTTGATACTTTAACTAACTAGGGTTACCACAAGCCTAATTACTAACAAGATGCAGTGAGATTACTCCACAGCCACAAGCCCTGCAGACCATCCAGGTTACCCGGGTTAAAAGATTATAGTTGAATTCAGGTGGGTACATCGTCCAGGAAATGAATGTACCCTTAAGTAGCTTGAAGGGTGCAACATATGACAGTGTGCTGGAAATGTGCCCTACTCGACGGCAGGCTACAGATCTCAAGGCATGCCCAGGTAACGGGATTGCCTGTAGCTGGGAAATCTCGTCATGACTAATGTATTAATCTAGTTATTAGCCTTAGTCCATTTTAGTAGGTACTCCTGATCGTGGTACTCAGGAGTCCCTGTCCTAGACATGATGCAAGACAGGACTGGTTTATTTATACAAACACAATCGCCCACGGTGTCCAGATTAATTATACAGGTCATATCATGTCAGGTAGCCGTCGCAACAGCTATTCGAGATAATCATGTCATGTTATCATCCCAAGTGTACTTGTCAGGAGTGCGCCACGACGGGCCACTATCAGGTCATGTCAGGTTATTATGTCAGGAGTGCACCACTATGGGTCACTATCACGTCATACTCAATTATCAATTCCAAATATATCAAGTAAATTTGTGATTATCATGTTCAGGACAAAAGTCGTAAGGATATAAAAAGGACGTTAAATATCTAATAAAATATCAATATACAGGGCTATAGAAGATCCAGGGTAATCAGGCTATGCTCAGGTCAGGCTACGCTCAGGCCAGGCTACGCTCAAGCCAGGCTACGCTCAGGCCAGGCTACGCTCACGCCAGGCTACGCTCAAGCCAGGCTACGCTCAGGCCAGGCTACGCTCAAGCCAGGCTACGCTCAGGCCAGGCTACGCTCAGGCCAGGCTACGCTCAAGCCATGCTACGCTCAAGCCAGGCTACGCTCAGGTCAGGCGTATGCAGGACATACGCTTCCCAAAAGGCAGCGTATGAGGTCTATACGACTCCTCATCAAGGTAGCGTGTGAGGTCCATACGACTCCTTGCCAAGGCAGCGTATGCAAGACATACGCTTCCAAAAGGTAGCGTATGAGTCAGACTGTGCTACGCTAAAGAGCGTGCGCAACTCAGTGGCGTAAGCTAAAAAGCTCGCGCACTGCTCACCGTCTTCTCCAAATCAGCAGGAACTCCATAGTTGAACCCAAAGCTTCAAAAGTCCATAACTTGGTCAAAATAAGTCCAAATCCAACTTTTTAAAGGTCAAAATTGGGTAGAATAAAATTCTCTACAATATGGAACCATCAAAACTTGAAAACAAAGAAGTTTGATAGATCAAAACCACCAAAATCTAAAAATAACTAATTTCTAGATCTACAAAAATTAAAGCCTCAAAATGGAAAATGACAAGTTCTAATGTGTCTTAGAAACATGAGGAGAAGCTAATAGAACAATAAAATGGGCTCTCTTGTGGAAGCAAGTTGCACTTGCCTAGACCTCTCTCTTCTCTCTTTGGTAGGTGAAGGGAGTAAATGGAAGAAGAAGAAGAGATTAATGAAGAGAGAGAAGAAGAATAGGTAATAAATATGAGTAGTGGTGGTAGGTAGGGGGTTCACCACTTGGTTCATGATGAACCAAGAGCAATCCCAAACCGAACCAAGCCAACCCAAATCAAGAATAAACCAAGCCCATGGAGGAAATTAAGCAAAGAAATTATGCAATACAAGAATAAATACGTACACGTATTCCAGAAATACGTAATACGTGTAACACCCTATTTTCTGAAATTGGGGATTTTTGAAAAATTATTATTTTTATTGTTTATTAATGGTGTTTAGGGCATGATATGATTTATGGTAATTTCTAGTGTAATTAGAACCATCTTCTAAGTCATGCTAAATCATGACTTATGACTTTGTGATTTTGTTAGTATAACTTAGTGTAAACCCTAGTTTTCCTTAACCTAGAAGTTGCCATGACCATGTGAGCTTAGCCATAGGCTTAGAACATCAAATTAGTGTTTTTTGGCCAAAAGGGTATTTTGGTAATTTGCTAGGATTTATTTGGAATTATTGGTATTTATGTGTTTTTATTATTGTTTAATTATTGATTAGTGTCATGATAGTCCCTAACCTAGTTTAGCACTAATCTATAGGTTAGCTACTAACCTAGAATGATAAGGGGATAGATATTAGTCATGGGTTAAAGGAGGATAAATATCTTGATATTGCTTTATTGGATATTTTCCATAAAACACTCCAAATATCCAAACCTAGGCAAGAAAGTCCTTGCCTTAACCTAGAAGAAAGGTCAAGGACACCCCCCCTTGCTATGGCCGGCCATGGGGTACCCCCCTACCACTACACCATCCTATATTAACCCCTCACATCATTCATGAACATTTTTACATGAATTTTAACCTAGAAAAATCCCATTACTTCAAACCTTGATAACTTGATCAATTTTGATCCAAATTCACTCTAGTTTCTTGCATTGGACTCCCCTACACTAGAGGGTACTAGTTAGGGCCTGCTATCGAGGATTTCGTAAGCTTTGGGCATCACCAAGTTGAAGTGGACACCCCCCTCTCCTTGTTTTTCCATTAGATTTGCATCAATAGGTAAATACCCTCAAACCATGTTAATATTGTGTTTTCTCTTCATATTTGAATGTATCTAGGTACCAGGGAACTGTGGGTCAAGTTTGGTGAAAATTAGAGTCGATTTGGTGTCCGTATCGGACACGTATCCTAAGCTAGAAACCCTCGTTTGATAAAATGCCACAGAGGAATTGTTTTTGTTAAAATGTAAAACAAATTACATTTCCTTGTAGCCCTAGACTAGTAGAACACAACCCAAGTGGACTGAGCACATTTCCGAGTCGTGTCCGTATCCAAAACGGACACGAACTCACTGCACGAGGCTCGTGCACAGTGCCCTGCTACCACACCCTTCGTGCGCACTTCACAGGGCACTTCGACACACCAAAATTGGTGGACACGAGGGGGCAATGTCTGCGAACATGCCCCCAAAATCTTACAACTTCTCGTGTCGTGTCGAGTGAGAAATCTCACTCGCACTGGACACGCACTGCAGTGCACGCGCACAGTTCAGTCGAAAATTTGACGTAGACACGCGACTCGTGTCGCACGGACACGAGTCGAGGACACCTCGTGGTGACATGAGTGTGTAGCCCAACACGTGGGCTACACGTAGGCATGACCACGAGGCCCCACGTGGCTCGTGTCGTGTCCACGAGGCACGTGAACACGTGCACGATGCTGTGTACGTGTTTGTGTATCCTAGTTTACCCGAGTGGAGTTTTTGTGAGTTTGGACACGTTAAACCGTGTCGTGGTATCATGTCAGGTACCTAGGATACTAGAGTACATATGGGGCATTAGTTACCAACCACTAGTTTCGAGTCTTAGCTCGTATTGGTGTGAGAAATCGGGTTACCCTGTTTTCCTAGGCACAGCCCATTATTTCCTGATTTGGGATTATTTTCCAGTTTTCAAAAAACGAATTTCAAATCTAATTTTAATATGATTAATGCATGTATTAGTGTGTTTTTAGTATATATATACGTAGCATATATGTATGTGAGAGTGTGGGTGAGTTTTGGGGATGTTTAGTTGTGTATATTGGTAGTTGTGTATATATATACATATATATGTATATATGTGACTGTGTGTGTGTGTTGGGGGCTGTGATTCCTGTTCTCAGGAATCTGAGAACAGCCCCCCCATTCCTGTCCTGCCATTTCACTCTCTCTCACTGTTAACTCTCTCTCTCTTTCACTCTTCTCACTATTCACCTCTCTCTCTATTTTCCCTCTACATATATATATATATGTTATATATATATATATATTTTTTTTTATATATGTTATATATATATATATATATATATATATATATATATGTTATATTATATACAACTATATATATTGGTATATATATAGTTGAGGGTATATATATATATATATGGGTTTATATATATATATATATATATATATATATATATATATATATATATATATTTTATATATATATATATATATATATATATATATATATATATATATATATATATATATATATATATATATATATATATATGAAAATGTATATATATGTATGTAGGTTAGCTATCTATATATATATGTATATGTGTGGGTATTAAATATGTAGTTGGATATATAAGTGGGTAGTAGATAGTTGGGTATATCTATATATATAGATATATATATATATATATATATATATATATATATATATATATATATATATATATATATATATATATATATATATATATATATATATGACTTCCTAAGTATAGGTTTATATAGAAACCTATAACCATTAGCCTATGGAAATCTAAGTCAATAGCCTATGGCCAAGGTGACTAGCCTATGGCTTTGGGGCTAACCCAATTAACCTAATGGACCTAAAGACACTACTTGTGACCCTTGTTGACTAAGGGTTGACCAAAGTCAACCTTAGGTCAAAGTTGACCTAGTTAACCTAAAATTGACTAGGAATGACCTAAAACAACTAGTTTGACTAAAACCCTAACTAGTTTGACTAGTGTTGACCTAACTTTGACTAGTTTGATTAGAATGTTGACCAAGAGTTGACTTTAACCTAGATTTGACTAACCTTGACTTGTTTGACCTTGTTTGACTCTAATTGACCTAGTACGACTTCCTATGACCTAGTATGACTTCCTGTGACCTAGTTTGACTATTAGAGTTGACCAATAGTTGACTTTTGACCAGATTGACCTAGAATCATGTAGTATGCATTGTACTCTTTATTTTTATGATTGTGGATACATTGTGACTTGTATTGCTCTGATTAGGAGCCATACACCTCTCCTCAGACAGTATATCTTCTTCAGACATCCAGTTATCAGGCGAGTACATTCTCTGACCGTTTCATATTTGCCAGGATTTATATTCTTGCTCTAGATTACTTTACTTGATGCTGACACGATTGTTATCACGGATTGGTACTATATGGATCTTTTTATGAGATGGTATCCCCCTCGGGAGCATCAGATACAGCATGTTTATGCTTTTCACGAATCATCATGTATCTCTATGCTTTCATAGATTCACGAATCGCTTGTGACTCATGTAGTCTCATGCTCACAGAGCCTCTCATGAATCTCCTATTTATGGGCTTATCACGAATCTTAACATAACTTGAATGGATCCTTGTGTATTGATTGGGGATGGAGGAGTGGAAATAGTCATGTGGATATTGCCCCAGTAGCTATAGTCATGAATCACTCTTAGCTGTAGCCGTGAATCTCCTATGCCATTTCACATGTCTATATTTTACTCTGACTCACTAGACACTGCTAGTTCTCTATATACAGTAGATATTTCCTTTACAGCTATCTCTTTTGCTACATGTATCTTCCTTCAGCAGTTCCTGTATTTTACTCTATTGTATGTTTTATATTTCCTATCATACTATGTACTGCGTGAGATGTATTGTGCTCGTTTCTGTCCTGACTGGACCTGTTGAAAATATTACAGAGGATGAGGATGAGGCCCTGGTGTCTACCTATTATGGATCAGGACTAGATGATACTTATGTTGTGGACCCTCAGCAGGATCCACCTGCAGCTGAGGATGTTGCCCCAGTAGTCTAGACTAGTTTAGCTAGACAGTCTTTTCTGTATTATCATTTTGTCTCACATCTGAGTTGTATTTTGAGATATTGAGGTATATAGACTCTTAGACTTGTTGTATTTTGAGTTGACATTCTGATGTTATGTTATCCTAGACACTTGGACTTATTTCATCTATTCTACTGTTCTCTTTGAGTTACTGTCTATCTATCTATCTTTCATTCTTCTACCTAGATGTGATTGAGATTATTTTCTGTTTGTCACCTCCATTCGGAGAGTATAAACTGTACAGGTACTTTATATTGTTAGATGATTGACCTAGGACAGCGTTCTACTGCCGACACTGCAGCGTAGGCTGGACGTACCCACTTCTCGTGCCCTTACTCTAGGGTACGGGTCGTGACACGTTTTTAGTGGTGGCCCATGCAGGTCGAGTTTATGTAGTGGTATTCGAACTAGAGTATCACTATAGCCTGTGATAGGATTTAAGGAATAGGCTTAGAGAGAGTGGATACTAAATCACAATTAGGAAATTTCTATGGATTTGAATCTACTGACTTTTGTTCAAATCTGTATAATCTATTTCATATTGTCCTTTGATACTATCATCCTTGTACCGTTATTGACTTCCTTATTGATCTGTCTTCAGGATGGTGGAGACACGATCACAGCGTCTCGGTCCAGGTGACACCACTAAGAGGTCTGCCACCTCTCGTCCAGCTCACCAGGACCCGGGGACCATAGCTCCCCTTACTCCAGCTCATGTGGGAGCTTCTGCCACATTTGGGGGTGCACCTCTACTTATTCGGGGGACCATCCCAGCTACCCCAGACATACCTCTCCCGCAATTTCGTCAGCCACAGTTTCAGCAGCACCAGCAGCAGTTCCAGCCGCCGATGCCATCTGGATTAGTGGATGCTGCACAGATGTTTTCATACTTCCAGCATTTCCTAGAGACGCAGCAGGCCCAGCAGCAGCATCATACGACAGAGTTTACCAGGGGCGTAGATGAGGTCCATCAGCTGGCTAGAGCGACGGTGGAGAGGTTGGCTGTCCAGCCACAGGGAGGATTGGGACAGCCGCGACATCAGAGGATTCCGGGCATTCAGGACTTCAAGAAGATGAACCCCAGGGACTTCTTGGGGACAGAGGGGATTCTTTATGCTGATGACTGGATTGAGCACATTGAGGAGATTTTCCAACTGGCAGAGATACCAGCCGGACTACAGATAGAGGCAGCAGCCAGCCAGATGCGGGATCTTGCCCGTACCTGGTATCAGACGGACCCGAGAGTAGGTACTCCAGGGCAGACATAGGGAGCTTTCAAGGAGCTCTTCAAGGGGAAATTTTTCCCTGATCAGGCAGTCGGTGCTTTGGAGACCCAGTTCGAGAACCTGGTTCAGGGGAACCAGACTGTAGAGGAGTACTCCGGTGAGTTTTGCCGGTTGAGCAGATTCGTGGAGGGCCTTAGCGAGACAGCAAAGACGAGGAGGTTCAGGAAGGGCTTGGTCAAGGAAGTCAAGTCCTTGACCAAGAGTGACAGGAATGCCACCTTTGAGGAGATCCTAGCAGGAGCGATGGCAGCTAAGGATGATCTTGGGCTGAAGCTCAAGAGGGGCCGTGATACACAGGGAGCAGGCAGCACTGGAGGTCAGGCCAAGAGGCCTCACTATCAGCATCAGCAGAGGCAGCCACAGCAGTATCAGCAGCCGAGGCAGCAGCAGCAGGCCCCGAGATAGCAGACTACCAGTTGTCCCTACTGTAAGAAATCGGGACATGGATGGGGAGAGTACAGGAAGAGGTTGGGCTGGTGCCTACTATGTGGGGCAGCGGACCACCAGCTCAGGGAGTGTTTCCAGTTTACAGGCAGAGTAGCACAGGGAGCAGCACCAGGAGCAGGAGCCAAGGCTCCGGTAGGACAGCAGCAGAGAGGACCGTTACAGCCACAGCAGCAGCAATTTTTGCAGTTTCAGCAGCAGGCTGGAAGAGGTCAGCAGGGACGAGCCTACGCCATGACAGTTGAGGATGCTCAGGCAGTTAGCGATGTGCTTGCAGGTTCTGTTCTTCTAAATTCCATTCCCATCTTGCTTCATTATATCTATCTTGAAATCCAATTACATCTGCTCCTACCTGTTCTTTATTAGTGATCAGTTTTGATCTGGTAGTTCCTTTTGATTTTGTCGATTGTTTGTTTGTTTCTTCATCTCTTACTTAGGAGTAGGAGTAGGAGTAGCTTTAGCTATTAATATAATTCCTTGAATAACTTCTTTTGTCAAGGAATTTCCTTTAAAAGAATGTGTATGCCTTTTGACTTAGAATTGATAGAGTAGTTCTGACCATAGAATGGTAACCCTTTTAGCCCTATGATTTATTGTTTTCTTATCTTCCTAGTCTATACCTATGACCAGGACTGTCCCATTTAACCTGCCCTTTACACTACTATTTCATCACGATTTTTGGTTCTATTTAGGCCATAGACCTTTCCCACTCTAAATTTTGATCACCGTAGACACATTACCGTGACTTTTAAATTAGGAGCACAGACTAGTTGTTTTCTCAAAACTGACTTCACATACATGACCTAGACATGACATACTACACCCATGACCTTAGTGTCCCACTCAGGCATATCATTGTGTGTTTCATTTGCTTAGAACGATTTTTCTGACCGAGGCTCCATCCTGATTTACCCCATAGAGTTACTTTTGATTTCGATTTGAATTAAGGACACCATATGACCTAAAACTGCCAACCAATTTTTGGACATGACCCAGTATAGGTCTACTACCCATATTTTGCTTGTTGACTTTGTATGTTGCCTAGGTAGTGGCTTCGACCCAGATTGTTGGAGGTTTGACCTAGGAGGAGTACGACCATCTAAATTTCGAGGACGAAATTATTTTAAGGTGGGTAGACTTGTAAAACCCTATTTTCTGAAATTGGGGATTTTTGAAAAATTATTATTTTTATTGTTTATTAATGGTGTTTAGGGCATGATATGATTTATGGTGATTTCTAGTGTAATTAGAACCATCTTCTAAGTCATGCTAAATCATGACTTATGACTTTGTGATTTTGTTAGTATAACTTAGTGTAAACCCTAGTTTTTCTTAACCTAGAAGTTGCCATGACCATGTGAGCTTAGCCATAGGCTTAGAACATCAAATTAGTGATTTTTGGCCAAAAGGGTATTTTGGTAATTTTTTAGGATTTATTTGGAATTATTTGTATTTATGTGTTTTTATTATTGTTTAATTATTGATTAGTGTTATGATAGTCCCTAACCTAGTTTAGCACTAATCTAGAGGTTAGCTACTAACCTAGAATGATAAGGGGATAGATATTAGTCATGGGTTAAAGGAGGATAAATATCTTGATATTGCTTTATTGGATATTTTCCATAAAACACTCCAAATATCCAAACCTAGGCAAGAAAGTCCTTGCCTTAACCTAGAAGAAAGGTCAAGGACACCCCCCTTGCTATGGCCGGCCATGGGGTACCCCCTACCACTACACCATCCTATATTAACCTCTCACATCGTTCATGAACATTTTTACATGAATTTTAACCTAGAAAAATCCCATTTCTTTAAACCTTGATAACTTGATCAATTTTGATCCAAATTCACTCTAGTTTCTTGCATTGGACTCCCCTACACTAGAGGGTACTAGTTAGGGCCTGCTATCGAGGATTTCGTGAGCTTTGGGCATCACCAAGTTGAAGTGGACACCCCCCCTCTCCTTATTTTTCCATTGGATTTGCATCAATAGGTAAATACCCTCAAACCATGTTAATATTGTGTTTTCTCTTCATATTTGCATGCATCTAGGTACCAGGGAACTATGGGTCAAGTTTGGTGAAAATTAGAGTCGGTTTGGTGTCCGTATCGGACACGTATCCTAAGCTAGAAACCCTCGTTTGATGAAATACCACAGAGGAATTGTTTTTGTTAAAATGTAAAACAAATTACATTTCCTTGTAGCCCTAGACTAGTAGAACACAACCCAAGTGGACTGAGCACATTTCCGAGTCGTGTCCGTGTCCAAAACGGACACGAACTCACTGCACGAGGCTCGCGCACAGTGCCCTGCTACCACACCCTTCGTGCGCACTGCATAGGGCACTTCGACACACCAAAATTGGTGGACACGAGGGGGCAATGTCTGCGAACATGCCTCCAAAATCTCACAACTTCTCGTGTCGTGTCGAGTGAGAAATGTCACTCGCACTGGACACGCACTGCAGTGCACTCGCACAGTTCAGTCGAAAATTCGACTTAGACACGCGACTCGTGTCGCACGGACACGAGTCGAGGACACCTCGTGGTGACACGAGTGTGTAGCCCAACACGTGGGCTACACGTGGGCATGACCACGAGGCCCCACGTGGCTCGTGTCGTGTCCACTAGGCACGTGAACACGTGCACGATGCTGTGTACGTGTTTGTGTATCCTAGTTTACCCGAGTGGAGTTTTTGTGAGTTTGGACACGTTAAACCGTGTCGTGGTGTCGTGTCAGGTACCTAGGATACTAGAGTACATATGGGGCATTAGTTACCAATAATTAGTTTCGAGTCTTAGCTCGTGTTGGTGTGAGAAATCGGGTTACCCTGTTTTCCTAGGCACAGCCCATTATTTCCTGATTTGGGATTATTTTCCAGTTTTCAAAAAACGAATTTCAAATCTAATTTTAATATGATTAATGCATGTATTAGTGTGTTTTTAGTATATATATACGTAGTATATATGTATGTGAGAGTGTGGGTGAGTTTTGGGGATGTTTAGTTGTGTATATTGGTAGTTATGTATATATATACATATATATGTATATATGTGACTGTGTGTGTGTTGGGGGCTGTGATTCCTGTTCTCAGGAATCTGAGAACAGCCCCCCCCCCAATTCCTGTCCTGCCATTTCACTCTCTCTCACTGTTAACTCTCTCTCTCTTTCACTCTTCTCACTATTCACCTCTCTCTCTATTTTCCCTCTCTATATATATATATGTTATATATATATGTATATGTTATATTATATACAACTATATATATTGGTATATATATAGTTGAGGGTATATATATATATGGGTTTATATATATATATATATATATATATATATATATATATATATATATATATATTATATATATATATATATATATTTTTTTTTTATATATATATTTTATATATATATTTTATATATATATATATATATATATATATATATATATATATATATATATATATATATATATATATATATATATATATATATATTTTTTATATATATATATATATATATATATATATATATATATGAAAATGTATATATATGTATGTAGGTTAGCTATCTATATATATATGTATATGTGTGGGTATTAAATATATAGTTGGATATATAAGTGGGTAGTAGATAGTTGGGTATATCTATATATATATATATATATATATATATATATATATATATATATATATATATATATATATATATATATATATATATATATGACTTCCTAAGTATAGGTTTATATAGAAACCTATAACCATTAGCCTATGGAAATCTAAGTCAATAGCCTATGGCCAAGGTGACTTGCCTATGGCTTTGGGGCTAACCCAATTAACCTAATGGACCTAAAAACACTATTTGTGACCCTTGTTGACTAAGGGTTGACCAAAGTCAACCTTAGGTCAAAGTTGACCTAGTTAACCTAGAATTGACTAGGAATGACCTAAAACAACTAGTTTGACTAAAACCCTAATTAGTTTGACTAGTGTTGACCTAACTTTGACTAGTTTGATTAGAATGTTGACCAAGAGTTGACTTTAACCTAGATTTGACTAACCTTGACTTGTTTGACCTTGTTTGACTCTAATTGACCTAGTATGACTTCTTATGACCTAGTATGACTTCCTGTGACCTAGTTTGACTATTAGAGTTGACCAAGAGTTGACTTTTGACCAGATTGACCTAGAATCATGTAGTATGCATTGTACTCTTTATTTTTACCATTGTGGATACATTGTGACTTGTATTGCTCTGATTAGGAGCCATACACCTCTCCTCAGACAGTATATCTTCTTCAGACATTCAGTTATCAGGCGAGTACATTCTCTGACCGTTTCATATTTGCCAGGATTTATATTCTTGCTCTAGATTACTTTACTTGATGCTGACACGATTGTTATCACGGATTGGTACTATATGGATCTTTTTATGAGATGTTATCCCCCTCGGGAGCATGTTTGTGCTTTTCACGAATCATCATGTATCTCTTTACTTTCATAGATTCACGAATCTCTTGTGACTCATGTACTCTCATGCTCACAGAGCCTCTCATGAATCTCCCATTTATGGGCTTATCATGAATCTTAACATAACTTGAATGGATCCTTGTGTATTGATTGGGGATGGGGGAGTGGAAATAGTCATGTGGATATTACCCCAGTAGCTATAGTCATGAATCACTCTTAGCTGTAGCCATGAATCTCCTATGCCATTTCACATGTCTATATTTTACTCTGACTCACTAGACACTGCTAGTTCTCTATATACAGTAGATATTTTCTTTACAGCTATCTCTTTTGCTACATGTATCTTCCTTCAGCAGTTCCTGTATTTTACTCTATTGCATGCTTTATATTTCCTATCATACTATGCACTGCGTGAGATGTATTGTGCTCGTTCCTGTCCTGACTGGACCTGTTGAAAATATTACAGAGGATGAGGATGAGGCCCTGGTGTCTACCTATTATGGAGCAGGACTAGATGATACTTATGTTGTGGACCCTCAGCAGGATCCACCTGCAGCTGAGGATGTTGCCCCAGTAGTCTAGACTAGTTTAGCTAGACAGTCTTTTCTGTATTATCATTTTGTCTCACATCTGAGTTGTATTTTGAGATGTTGAGGTATATAGACTCTTAGACTTGTTGTATTATGAGTTGACATTCTGATGTTATGTTATCCTAGACACTTGGACTTATTTCATCTATTCTACTGTTCTCTTTGAGTTATTGTCTATCTATCTATCTTTAATTCTTCTACCTAGATGTGATTGAGATTGTTTTCTGTTTGTCACCTCCATTCGAAGAGTATAAACTGTACAGGTACTTTATATTGTTAGATGATTGACCTAGGACAGCGTTCTACAGCCGACACTGCGGCGTAGGCTGGACGTACCCACTTCTCGTGCCTTACTCTAGGGTGCGGGTCGTGACAATACGAACCACAAGCACTACAGAAAAGGGGCATCTCATAGGCTAGAGAGGCCTTATAACTTTGACATCTTGGCACAATTGGCCAACACACCGGCCAAATTATCATTATACGAGCTCATGAGACTCTCCAAGGATGTTCGCACGGCTTTGAGCGATGCACTCCAGAACGCCGACGTATATCTAGCTCAGGTCAACCTCACGGGAGAGAGCCCGCCTGCAAATCTCCAAGACAGCGCTTGCACAGGATCGATGCCCAACATTGTCTTCACTCTACAGGATATGCTCATCAAAGCCAACCTACACGATCGTCCGTTATATTACACTGGATACATCGGCGACGTAAAGGTGGATCGGATGCACATTGATCCTGGTTCTTCCATAAGCATCATCCTGAAGGGTATGTTACATCATCTCCACATTCATATACATCGCCTGACACCAACAAGCACCGCCATTAGCGGTTTCAATTCGGGCAGGAGCTACCCGATTGGGAAGATTCGCTTGAAGTGCTAAATTGGCGATCTTCAGTCAGAAGTGACATATTACGTCATAGATGCGGACACTTCCTATAATATCCTCCTAGGGTGCCCTTGGATACACGATTACATGATCGTGCCTTCCACGCTGCACCAGTGCTTCAAGTATGTCGACAAATACGGCTTCGTGAGGACAAAATTTGCCGACATCGATCCCTTCAAAGGGGTCGAATCCTACTACTCAGACTCCTACTTATACGAAAAGTCGAAGAGGCACCTTGGTGAGGGAGATGTGCAAGCTCGTACTGAGACGGCCACAGGATCAAAAGAACCTCTGACGATCCACCTCGAAGCTTGCAAACCTGGCAAGACCGCACCCCTTACGGCCGCTCTGCGTAAGGACGCAATCAGCCTCTCGGCACAAGAAGGACAAATGATAATCCGGCTGCCAAGGTCCGGCCAAGCGCCAAGACCTACGACGGAGCCACTGACAATCAGTCTGCCTAGAGTCGGCCAGCCACAAACGGAGAAGCTCAATCCCTCTGACAAGCCAATGACGATACGTATTCCTAAAAAGAATCGTCAGCCCGATGCAAAGTCTGGGGCATCTAGTGAGCCAACCACTCCCCGCCCAGTATCGAGTACCAAACTGGGGGTCGCTAGTTTGCCAACGACTCCACGTTCTGCTCCACCAGCGGAACCCCTGATGATCAAGTTGCCCAAGTCATCCTCTCAGTCTTCATTTATACAAGGGGTGGCCGAAGAATATCCAGAATTGGCCAAGTATGTGGCCGCTCACACTGATGTTCCATCCGCAGATGATGTAATCCCGCTAGAAAAGATATCTTATTTCATCAATAAAGGGCTATCTTTGAACTACATCGAGCTTAATAAGCTTTGTACAATGTATGCTATGGAACACGGTATAGGCACTCACCTATACACACAGGTGACAAATGTTTACACCGCAAATCAACTCACTCCCGTGGAAGGTGCTTACCGCATAATCGAGGGAGGGATCACCTAATCATCTTCGGCCGAAAGAATAATCCACAACCCTTCAAGATGGAAGAAGTTGAGCTCGAACCAGACGCCGAAAGACTGCCTCTCTATCTATATAGCCCCCAATCCAAATACCTCATATAAAAATAGGGGTATGATCTGGAGACTACGCCAGGTTTGAAGTACGGCACTAGTCGACGATTACCTTTAAAATCGTCGGTCCCGGCTGGCAAACCACAGGACTACTACAACAAGACCCGATGCAGACTGGGATATGTTACGCCTGCAACGACCCCTGAAAGCTCAGATGAGGAATGCGACTGACACTCACACTCAACCGGATCACCCACTTTCGATTCTGATATCAGCATCGGAGACATGCTCAGGCAAGTCTGGTCCGTCAATATGGTACTTGCCGATGCCTACGAAGAAGATGAAGACATTCTCGAACTTCTTGAGCTAGAGCCATAGGCACAACAACTAGATGCACAATGGGAGAAGCGGTTCGAACAAAGAGAGCCTCCCATCGAGGATGAGGTTGTACGAGTTGATCTCGATGATGAATCCTCCCCAAAACATATCTTTGTCAGCAAGAATCTGACTGATGAAGAGCGAGAATCACTACTGGAACTTGTCAAGAAATATATTGATGTGTTCGCCTGGAGCTATGAAGACATGCCAGGACTAAACCCCGATGTTGCTCTTCACAAGCTCAACATTCGGCCAGATGTAAAGCCAGTCAAACAACAACAACGACGCTTCCGCCTAGGCATCATGGATGCGATCGAAGCCGAAGTCAACAAACTGATAGCCAGCAGCTTCATTCATGAGGAACAACATCCGAACTGGGTCGCCAACATAGTACCGGTCCTCAAGAAGAATGGAAAGATTCGAATCTGTATCAACTTCCGCAATCTGAACGAGGCGTGTCCTAAAGACGAGTTCCCCCTCCCTATCACAGACATCATGATTGACAACACCTGTGGCTTTGAACGTATATTGTTCATGGATGGCTTCTCAGGGTATAACCAAATCAAGATGTCTCTCGACGACGAAAAGTATACATCATTTCGAACACCAATAGGCACGTTCTGTTACACAGTTATGCCTTTCGGTTTAAAGAACGCTGGCGCCACATATCAAAGAGCCATGAGTATCATCTTCAGGGACCACTTGCGCAAGACCGTGGAGTGCTATGTTGATGACATCGCCATCAAGAGTCGCTATAAGGGAGACCATCTGCAGGATCTGAGGACGGTATTCGACCTAATACGAGAGCACAATTTAAAAATGAATCCTACCAAATCTTTCTTGGGTGTATCCAGTAGAAAATTCTTGGGTTTCATCATCACCTCCCAGGGTATCCACGTAGACCCTGAGAAGACGAAAGCAATCATGGAGATGAGTCCTCCGAGAAATCTCCGAGAACTCTGAGGCCTTCAAGGGAGGTTAGCTTACATTAGGAGGTTAATTTCTAACCTCTCCGGGCGATGTCAACCATTGTCACGACCCGCACCCACTGTGAGGGTACGAGAACGTAACAACGCCCAGCCTACACCGCAGTGTCGGCGGTAGAGCGCTGTCCTAGATCAACATACATCTAATAATATACATCTAAACAGTTTATACTCCCCGAATGGGGGTGACATAACAATAAAACTCAATCACAACAAGGAAGAGATAGCACGAAATGAAATAGAACTCAAGGAAATAAATAGATGAAATAGCAGTAGTCTAAGATAATCCCAGCAATATCCAACAGTACAAGGTCTCAGATGAAAGAATATACAACTCATAACTCCAAATAAAGTCTAACTAAGCAATGTCTCAAGTCTGCAAAAGTAAGATAAGCCTAACTAGTCTGGTCTAGGCAATCGGGGTGATCTCCTCAGCTAGAGCTGGGTCCTCCTGAGGGTCCAACTCGCAGGTGTCATCTAAGGCTGCCCCGTAGTAAGTGTCCAGGCAAGCCTTCTCCTCGTCCTCTATAATATTTTCAATAGGTCCAGTCAGGACAGGAGCGAGTACAGTACATCTCAACATATCATAGCAGGTTAGAAGATATAATCATGCAGTAAAGTAAGATACAAGTACTGAAAGAAGTGCAGTATGTAAACAGAGAGAGAAAGCTGTAAGAGAAATATCTACTATAAATAGAGAACTATCATATGACTAGTGAGTCAGAGTACAATATAGACATGTAAATGGCATAGAAGATTCTGATAAGACACTATGGAAGAGATTCTGATAAGATACTACCTGGGTATTATTCACATGTCTATTTCTACTCCCCCGTACCCCCAATCAATACACAAGGATCCAGCCAGGTTATGTTATATGATGCTATGTAACAGCACCCGAAGGGTAGTAGACCCCGAAGGTGATAGACCCCGAAGGAGATAGACCCGAAGGTGGTAGACCCGGAAGGTGATACATAGTAGTCCCATGAATGTGATAAGGATTCTAGGAAGACTCTACGATCATAAGAGTATATGCCGTAAGTGATCAAAGAACCAATGAAGCATAGTGATACGCCATGTAAGTGAAACGCACAGAACATGCAGTACCCGATGCTCCCTAAGGATAACATCTCAAGAAAGGATCCATATAGTACCAATCCATGTGACCAGCGTGACAGTACAAGTAAAGTAATCTACTGCAGGAAATAATTCTAAACATGATATGAAATGATCAGAGAATGTACTCGCCTGTATCTGAGTGTCCAATATCAAACATACTGTCCAAGGAGTGGTGTCTGGCTCCTAATCAGAACAGCACAAGTCACAACAAGTCCAGAATAGTAAAATGAAGTCCTACTATGCATTCTAAATAAATCTAGGTCAATCTAGGCCAAAGTCAACTCTTGGTCAACTCTGGTCAACCCTAGAAGTCAAACTAGGTCAACCAAGTCTAATCAAGTCTAAACTCCACTAACTAGGTCTAACAAGTCTGTACTAACCTACCTTAGCCCAATCAAGCCTAGTTAGCACTCTACACATACACAAAGTCAACCCAATGATCTATGCTCCCTACCTAATACAATACATGTCTATGTGATGGTCATACATCAACAGATTATCATAATCCACATACCCACAATACCTTCATAACTTATATATTAACTACACTTAACATTATATATATATATATATATATATATATATATATATATATATATATATATATATATATATATATATAAATACATCCATATTAGAGTATACATTATATATATATATATATACATACATAGATAGGCATAAGGAGGAGCATATGTAACTGTGGGTGTTTGTGTGTGTATACTTGTGTGTGTCAAAACTAGTGTGCAGAAAATACAAAACTGTGAAAGAGGGAGGAAAGAGTGTGTGTTATGTTTACATGCCATGAGTGAAAGGGTGAGGGATAAATCATTTGCTAAACTGGACTGTAAACAGGGAATCACACACAGGGAAGCAATAGGGACAGTCCATACACAGGTTTCAATATCAAAAACTCAGTTCAATGAATTCACAGGTTAAGAAGAAAAGAAAAGGAAAGAGATGTAAGCCCCTGGCCCGAAATTCTCAATTTACCATTACCCTTTTCTACATAATTATTTGAATAATTATTGCCAATGTACATAGTGGTATAAGTGTACTCATTACTTTGATTATAATAGAGGGGGAAGGGTGTTGTGCAAACATTGTTTTAGAGAAGGTTTGGTATCTGAGTTTGACAGATGCATTACTCTTATTGTTGACTAACAACTATTGGGATCTTTTATAATTTTCCTCATTCTAAAGCAAATTCAAACCCTTACTCCAAACGAATCCTTCCCAGACTCAGTTTAAATTTGAAAACAGAGTAGGAGTGATACCCTGAACTTTTAGATGAGGGAGATTTGAATTCCTCCTTATCTCTTCTTAGAGCTCAACCACAGCATATAAATACATGGTGATAGCAGCCGCCCAAGTCCCTTCAAAACCCTAGAAAACTCTTCACCCCCTTGCAAGCCCGGTGAACGTTCTTTTATAAGGTTGCTCGTGCGTTACCATCAACCTCAGGTTCCATTGTCGAGGTAAGGATCTAATAAAACCTCTTTCCTGTTTTAATTATAACACCACATGTTTGATATTTCTCCTAAGAGAAACTGGATAACCAACATTTTTCAGGTTTAGCCGCAATCACTGTTAGCATTGGAAAGGCTTGGGTATGCTGAAGACAACCTAGAAATAGAAAGCAATTGTATCAATTTCATTAATTATAAAATCTTGTATTTTCTTTAATTGTAAATGTTGTAATAAATCTAGAAAATGTGAATGAGCAATATTGTTTATTTTGAGCATTTATTTTCTTGCGGGCTTGACAGCGTTCTACCGCTGACTCTGCGGCGTAGGCTGGCTTGGACACGTCTCGTATCCGTAAGCGGGTGCGGGTCGTAACAAGTTTTTGTGGTGGCCCATGCAGGTCAGTCTTCACAAAAGATTGCGAACTCGTGATGGTACGTTAGTCGTACTATTGTGAGCCTGCGACCAGAAAATGCTCATTCATAATTAGGATTAAAATAATTTAAGATAATGACTAGGACTAGGAGTCCCTTGTTCAAATTGACTGTTGGGTAGATAAGGTTATTAGATAGGCCATGCAATTTAGATAACTTGCTAGATCCCTATAGGTACACTATATTTTTGATACGACAATATGACCCCATGTAGATATGCTAAATCACTTGGTAAGTTAGGCTTATCTATAATTAAGGCTTTGATCTTGTTGAACTGTTTAACTTCCTTTTGCTGTATAGATATAAATCTTATATCATAAATTAGAATTGCCTATTTTAAATTCTACTTTGCTGTAAGAGACTAGTTTAAAATTTCTGATTCTGTTATTCGTATACCAAATCTCGAGTTAGATTTTGATTCTCACAAAACTCGAATTACGTGTGCCTCCTTTCCAAAAATCTCGCCTATTCATATTTTGACTATCTTGACCAATGCTGGCTATTACAGCCTAGTTTTGCAAGCTTACTCTTTTATCGAGCTTGATTCAAGACACATATTTATTGGGGACGCCCGCTAACATATAGTCTAATCAGAATCATTGTATCAGGGTCTGATCAACCAGGATGCATTTGGTTCGCTTTTTATTTAATTACCCTACGTAGATTGAGATATAGGGTTATCCAGGACCTCATCCACGATTGCTTGACAAGTCCTCTGGAATTATGCATTCGCCTTTTGAATCACGAAATTGTACTCAGTGACATCTTTCTTGAACTCTTCAATTGTTTTGTCTTTCACCGATTAGAAAGACGAAAGCTCGTAATTGATAGGTACATACAGAGTATCCCCATGGCTATGACAGTTGTATACGCAAGTGTAGCTACCATCGGCCAGCCCTGTGGCAGGAACCTTGCCACCATATCCTAGCCTCTAAGGTGGGTAGAAGTCCTCGAGATTTCGTAAATACCAAATGACTAGAGAAAGTCATAGAAATATTTTTGAGAAATTAAACTTGAGGAGATTAAGGTGGTAGTAGACTTTGATTTTCAAGGAATAGTTATGAATTGGAATTTCGAGGACGAAATTATTTTAAGGTGGGTAGGTTTGTAAGCCCCTGGCCCGAAATTCTCAATTTACCATTACCCTTTTCTACATAATTATTTGAATAATTATTGCCAATGTACATAGTGGTATAAGTGTACTCATTACTTTGATTATAATAGAGGGGGAAGGGTGTTGTGCAAACATTGTTTTAGAGAAGGTTTGGTATCTGAGTTTGACAGATGCATTACTCTTATTGTTGACTAACAACTATTGGGATCTTTTATAATTTTCCTCATTCTAAAGCAAATTCAAACCCTTACTCCAAACGAATCCTTCCCAGACTCAGTTTAAATTTGAAAACAGAGTATGAGTGATACCCTGAACTTTTAGATGAGGAAGATTTGAATTCCTCCTTATCTCTTCTTAGAGCTCAACCACAGCATATAAATACATGGTGATAGCAGCCGCCCAAGTCCCTTCAAAACCCTAGAAAACTCTTCACCCCCTTGCAAGCCCGGTGAACGTTCTTTTACAAGGCTGCTCGTGCGTTACCATCAACCTCAGGTTCCATTGTCGAGGTAAGGATCTAATAAAACCTCTTTCCTATTTTAATTATAACACCACATGTTTGATATTTCTCCTAAGAGAAACTGGATAACCAACATTTTTCAGGTTTAGCCGCAATCACTGTTAGCATTGGGAAGGCTTGGGTATGCTGAAGACAACCTAGAAATAGAAAGCAATTGTATCAATTTCATTAATTATAAAATCTTGTATTTTCTTTAATTGTAAATGTTGTAAGAAAATGTGAATGAGCAATATTGTTTATTTTGAGCATTTATTTTCTTGCGGGCTTGACAGCGTTCTATCGCTGACTCTGCGGCATAGGCTGGCTTGGACACGTCTCGTATCCGTAAGCGGGTGCGGGTCGTGACAAGAGATCAACTCAAGAACTAACATCCTTCTTCCCAAATCCAAAAGCCCACAATTGAATATAAACTCAGTGGCTAACATGTGAACCTATGTTAATAGAACATGTTCTCAGTTTAGACATAAGGCCAAACCACATCCTGAATTTGGAACCTTATCCAGAATTTAGGTTAACAAAGAAGGAAGGAAAAGAGGGGATCACATCCCAGGTTGGAAACTGAGATTCAAACTCAGGTATGGTTATAACAATCTCAGGTTTAAACAACAAATTCCCATATTGGAATTCCCTCAAGTCTCAGGTTTTGAATCACCCTCAAATCTCAGGTTTTGCAATACAGTGTACACCCAGGTTTGTTATCATTTGAACAACAACTTAAAGAAAGGAAGAAAGGAATCAGTTCATAATAGACTCAATTTTTCCAGGTTTGCATAACAGCAATCTACATCAAAACAGTGGCTGTTTTACAAAGATTTAACCCAAAGTTCATAAACAACACAAGGAGTTTAGTTCTAAATAGTTCACTTAAACTCAGGTTCAGCCATAAACAATTTGTTAACACCTAAATCTAAACAGTGACAGTAATATGTCCCTTGATAATCATTAAATCTGGAACTATCACAACAGTGTAATACATTGGATTAAAAAATCAAGGTAACAGTCCAAAAACCCATCAATTCAAACCCAATTTTTTTAACCATAGCAAGAAACATATAGGGAAAACATATTTAGAATCTAACTCAGTATTTAACAGCATTACAAGGGTTAAATTATCAGACAAAAAATCATTTTAGAAACTGGAATGGATGGTTAAACAGATAACAGTATCAGTGACTTGGTTAAACGAGAAATCAAATAGAAAATTCAAACTAATTCGAGCCAAAACTCCACACTAAAAACCTATCTCATGTAAACTGGATTTAACATATATTAATAGTCATGCTTGGATCTAAAT
Organism: Iris pallida; assembly: GCA_029216955.1. Taxonomy (NCBI): domain Eukaryota; kingdom Viridiplantae; phylum Streptophyta; class Magnoliopsida; order Asparagales; family Iridaceae; genus Iris; species Iris pallida. The sequence continues at coordinate 6,946,628 of JANAVB010041416.1, read as the reverse complement.
TAGTAGCTGAATTCATAATTTAAAGCATTAAAACAATCACACAATTTAACCCATATCAGGAACACAGTATCAGACATGGTTTTGAGAGTATCAGTGAAACTCGAACATCCAAACTCCACATAAATCCCAACTTAATTATGTAAAACAAATCTACATACACTATACCACATATTAGGATCTAATTAACAAGTTAAAACTGGAATTAAACGAATAGGAATCGAAAGAAACATAAAATAAAAACCATTGCACAGAATACACAGACCCTCTCCCTGTGCACACGAGATTTCGTGTCCGACACGACACCATCTGACACGAGGCTTGGGGAGTGTCATGATAGACACTGCCCTTTGCTCAGCATCAAAAATCATGCGCTCTAGTGTCCTGTGCAGCCCGTACGAGCACGCTGGTAGCAGGGAAGCTACAGTGCTCGTGCGCGTGCCACGAACCCGCGTGTGCACGTGTCGACCACGACTCGACACGACACAGGAATCACAATACGACTCTCGAAACCTCTAAGCAAACCCTAGAACTATTTTTCTATTCAAAAACTTCTCTGAAATCTGAATGAAGTATCCTTTGGGACATTTCGTCGAACACCCTATCAACCTACTGGTACGTGTCCAATACGGACACGAAATAGATTCAAAACCTAGGGTTAGCCTATCCTATAGTTAGGGTAGGGCTAGGGCCTTCCTAAAATGACTTTAAACAGGATTTTAATGGAGTATAGAAAGTTATACCTATAGAAGAACAAGCCTTCATAAAAACTCAATGGAAAGATTCCTCAAGCCACCCAAACTCGCACAAATTGTTATTTCCCTGCAAATAACCAATACCAACAGCAAGAGCATTGATTTTAGGTCCTAATGAAATTGGTTTGGGGAAGAAAGGATTTAATTTGGATTTTTAATAAATTTTAGAAGATGGAACTCACCTCTTTCCTTAGAACTTTGGATAAACCTTAAAAGAGGCTAGCCCTAAAATCTAGGAGTGATTTTATAGGGGGTGGGCTGACCTAGTTGGCCGGCCATGATGGCTAGGTTGGGGTTTGGCTAGCTTAGGTTGAGCCTTCTAAGGTTTAAGTCATAATCATGACTTGTGACTTCACAAGTCATAACTTAACCAATCTAATCCCAAATTACCCCAAACTAAATCTAATGAACCAGAAATCACTAACTTAGGTCATACTAGGGTTTCTTAACCTAACCAAGATGTCCTGGCCTAGGTTAGCCTATAGGGCAGTCTCCTAGTCAACACCAATCAAAATCTAAAACTATCACCAAACAATTATACTAAAAATCACCTAAAATCACATTAATTATAATAAATAATAATAATCCTAAATTAATTCCAAAACTTTGAAAATGACCAAAATACCCTCAAGCTAGAAAAGTGGCAGTGACAAATCTACCCTCCTTAAAAGAATTTCGTCCTCGAAATTGAAAGACGAAACACAACTGATGAGAAGGATAGAAAGCATACCTCACGGTCCAAAAAGATAAGGGTAGCGCTTGCGCATCTCATCCTCCCGCTCCCAGGTAGACTCTCCTGGAGAATGATACCTCCATGCGATGCGTACAAAAGGTATCACCTGGTTCCTCAGAACCTTCTTTCGTCGATCCAGAATCTCCACTGGCTGCACTAGATAGCTGAGAGAAGGCCCAACCTCTATCTCTGAATGATCGAGCACATGGCTAGGATCAGCCACGTACCGTCTCAACTGTGATACATGAAATATGTTGTGGACCCCCACAAGTGCAGGAGGCAAGTCTAGCCTGTAAGCCATATCACCGACTCTTCCGCTGATAACGAAAGGGCCGATGAAGCGGGGGCTAAGCTTTCCGCCTCTACCAAAACGTATCGTACCACAAGTCGGAGATATCCTCAAGAAAACCTGGTCTCCGACCTAATCACAAGCAAGGTCTCAATTAAAATAAATAACAAACATGATCAAAATCATAAACAACAACCTAAATCTAATCCTACTCTACTCCGTACCTCAAACTCCAAGGGCCTCCGGTGGCTATCGGCCCAGTGCCGTTGTCTGTCCTGCGCCACGCGAAGTCTGTCCCTGATGAGCTTCACCTTCTCGGCTGCATCAACAACCATCTCTGGCCCCAGTAAAGCTCGCTCACCAACATCATCCCAGGATAAGGGTGTACGGTACCTACGCTCGTACAGAGCCTCGAAAGGTGACATCTCGATGCTGGCCTAGAAACTATTGTTGTAGGCAAACTCCACCAAATGAAGATGATCCTCCCAAAAACCACCAAAGTCCAAGACGCACGTCCGCAGCATATCCTCAAGGGTCTGAATAGTCCGCTCTGACTGTCCGTCCGTCTGGGGGTGGTATACAGTACTAAACTTGAGCTGAGTGCCCAACCTGGTCTGCAGACTCCTCCAGAAATAGGAAGTAAAACGGCTATCCCGATCCGAGACGATGCTAACCAAAACTCCGTGGATCCTGACTATCTGTCGCATATACATCTCCGCCAGCCTCTCTGTAGACGTACCCACCTTGAATGGCAAAAAGTGGGCCGATTTGGTCAACCTATCAACGATGACCCAAATCGTGTCTTTTCCTCCTGGAGTACGCGGTAACCCTGAAATGAAGTCCATCGTGATATGCTCCCATTTCCACTCGAGAATGGACAGCGGCTGCAACAATCCACCAGGCCTCTGTCTCTCTGCCTTGACCTGCTGGCAGACCAAATACCTAGCAACGAAGCGAGCCACCTCCCGCTTCATTCCTGACCACCAAACATGCTCCCACAGATCTCGGTACATCTTGTTGGCACCCGGGTGTATAGAGTACTGAGATCTGTGGGCCTCCTGCATAACCTGCTCCCTGAGATCTCCAATGGGCACACATAATCTGGAACCGTACCTCAAGGCACCATCCTCTGCAAGAGAAAACTCGCCCTCCAGCAAACCTGCTCGAACCTGCTCCTGGAGACACCGTAGAGCAACGTCCTCAAACTGTGCCGACTTGATCCTCTCTACCAAGTCTGACTGAATCTGCATCCCCCATAGCTGCATCTGCACTCCGGGCACGATCACCTCAATCCCAAGGCTCTCCAAGTCGGCAAGCAAATGCCGATCCATGGTCAAACACATGGGTGTCGGATACCTACTCAAGGCATCGGCAACCACGTTGGCCTTCCCTGGATGATACTGCAGTGCAATGTCGAAGTCCTTCATCAACTCCAACCATTTGCGCTGTCTCATGTTCAACTCCTTCTGAGTGAACACATACTTTAAACTCTTATGATCTGTGAAGATCTCCACCCTCTTACCATACAGATAATGCTTCCACAGCTTCAGAGCAAATATCACTGCTGCCAGCTCCAGGTCGTGGGTAGGATAGTTCTTCTCATGGGGACGCAATTGCCTGGAAGTATAGGCAATCACCTTTCTGTGCTGCTGTAACACACAACCCAGCCCCTTCCCTGAAGCATCACTATAAATAGTAAAACCACCTGATCCTGAAGGCAACCTCAGAATCGGAGCTGTCGTCAGCCGCTTCTTCAACTCATCAAAAGCTGCCTAACACTCCTCTGACCAAACATACTCAGCATCCTTCCGGGTCAACCGTGTCAACGGCTCTGCAATCCAGAAGAAATCCTGCACGAATCTCCGATAATACCCTGCCAGCCCCAGGAAACTCCTGATCTCTGCAACTGAAGTCGACGCTGCCCATGCCTCAACTGCTGCAATCTTCTTGGGGTCAACTGAGATACCATCTCCAGTCACCACATGCCCCAAGAAGTCCACCCGATCCTAGAAGAACTCACACTTGGAGAGCTTCCCGTAAAGCTGCTCCGTCCTGAGAGTCTCCAGCACGATTCTAAGATGCTCCTCGTACTCCTCCTCAGTCTTAGAATATACCAAAATATCATCTATGAACACTACCACAAACTGATCCAGATACTGGTGGAATACCTTGTTCATAAGGTTCATAAACACAGCTGGTGCATTGGTTAGCCCAAACGGCATAACCAAAAACTCGAACTGTCCATACCGCGTCCTGAAAGCGGTCTTGGGAATATCCTCCCTCTTCATCTTCACCTGGTGATATCCCGACCTCAGATCAATCTTGGAAAATACCCGAGCTCCGCTCAACGGGTCAAATAGATCGTCGATCCGCGGCAGTGGGTATTTGTTCTTGATCGTGAGGTTGTTGAGTGCTCTATAGTCAATACACATGCGTACTGACCCATCCTTCTTTGGCACGAACAACACTGGTGTACCCCATGGCGACGAACTCGAGCGGATGAAGCCCTTGTCCTGTAGCTCATCCACCTGCTTCTTCAGCTCCACCAGCTCGCTGTTGTTCACCCGATAGACATGCTGAGAGATGGGTTCCGCTCCTGGAACCAAGTCTATCGAGAACTCTATATCCCTGTCTGGTGGCAGTCCCGACAACTCTGGGAAAACATCCATATAATCTGCTATCAAGGGGTGTGGAATCGTTTGCTCCTCGACCGAGACTCCACAGAAGACTCCGCTGCTCTGCTCTACCTAACGTTTGGAGTACTCGAACTCTGGCTCCCCCGACGCTCTGAAGAGAACTCTACCCCCTCTGCAATCAATGCTGGCATGGTGCCTGCTCAACCAATCCATGCCTAGTACTATATCGTAGTTCGGCAATGGCATTACGAGCAGGCTCACCTCCAACTCACGGCCTCCCAAAACTACTCTCCGACCCTTACAAACATCACTCACGAGGATAACACCACCCCAGGTCATGATCTTGTAAGTCCTAGGCAATGATTCAGCTATGATACCGTGTCTAATCGCAAAAGATACTGATATGAAGCTATGTGAAGCACCAGAATCAAACAATACAAATGCTAGACGGGAGTCAAAAAGAATCGAACCTGCAATCAGCTCTCCAGTCACCTCTGCCTCTCCAGCTGCCATGGTGAAAGCTTGCCCCTGCTGGCCTCCTCTGGCCTGCTGCTGGTGCTGGACGAACCTCTGCTGCTATGTCGGCAGGGCTGGTCCCCTCTGCTGGCCTGCTGGAGCTCTGGCTCCTCCTCCCGGGCCTGTTCGTGCTATGCGGCACTCCCTCATCTGGTGGTCTGCTGAACCACACAATGGATACAGGCCTAGCCTCTTCCGGCACTCATTGAAGATGTGCCCAGGCTTCTTGTAGTAGGCACAAGTGGCTTCCTGCCTCTGACCCTGCTGGTGCTGTCTCGGCTGCTGCTGCTGAACTGGCCTCTGTTGGATCGGGTGCGGCTGAAACTGCCTCAGCTGCTGATGCTGGAAGTGGGGCCTCTTGGCCTGGCCCCCGCTGCTGCTGCCTCCAACTGGGTCCCTCTCCCTCTTGAGCCTAAGCTCAAGATCATCCTCAGCCAACAGGGCCCCCGTCAAGATCTCCTCGAATGTAGCATCTCTGCTGCCCTTGGTCAGGGACTTGACCTCCTTGACCAGACACTTCCGGAACCTCTGGGCCTTCGCCGTCTCACGCAAACCCTATACAAATCTGCCGAGATGACCAAACTCTCCAGCATACTCCTCTACTGAGAGGCTCCCCTGGACCAAGCTCTCAAACTGCGACTCTAAGGCTCTGACTGCTGAATCTGGAAAAAACTTCTTCTTGAAGAAGCCCCTGAACTGCTCCCAAGTCTGCCTTGGTACCCCCACCCTGGGGTCTGACTGATACCACGTGCGAGCAAGATCACGCATCCGGCTAGCTGCGGCCTCGATCTGAAGGTCTGCTGGAATTCTGGCCAAGCGGAAGATCTCCTCTGTATGCTCGATCCACTCATCGGCATATAAGATCCCCTCTGTCCTCAGAAAGTCTTTGGGGTTCATCTTCTGAAACTGCTCGATCCCCGGTATCCTCGGCTGCTGCACCATTGGTCGAGCTGCGGCTGTCGTGACGGCCAACTCCATCCCTTTGTCATACCGAGCCTGTTGTCGGTCCATGAACTGCTGGAAATACGCGAACATCTGAGCTGCGTCCACATGTCCTGGAGGCGGTGGCAGCAGAAAAGGATCCTCTGGAATGACCGGGTCCTTCCTCCCAGTCGGTGGATGCATACCCCCTGCAAGGCTGCCGAGGTCTCAACACGAACTGAGGTGGCAGGAGCTGCAGTCCCCTGGCCTCGCCGTGCTGGCTGAGAGGTAGCAGTCCCCTCTATAGCATCCTCATGAATGGCACGCTGCGATCTAGTCTCTACCATCCTGAAGATAGACAAACAAGAGTATCAATTTCTGAGAAAGAAGCGAAATAACAAAGGCGGACAATCTTAATTCAAAGGATCAGCTGACAAAGGATTTAGATGGCAATAAAAGAAATTTTCCTAAAGTGATTGAGTATCTTAAAATTAATGTCCTATATCGTATAGCAGGCTGCAGTGATACTCTAGTTCGAGTACCACTACACTTCTAGTCTAGACCTGCATGGGCCACCACTAAAAATGTGTCACGACCCACACCCACTGTGAGGGTACGAGAACGTAACAACGCCCAGCCTACGCCGTAGTGTCGGCGGTAGAGCGCTGTCCTAGGTCAACATACATCTAACAATATACATCTAAACAATTTATACTCCCCGAATGGGGGTGACATAACAATAAAACTCAATCACAACTAAGGAAGAGATAGCACGAAATGAAATAGAACTCAAGAAAATAAATAGATGAAATAGCAGTAGTCTAAGATAATCCCAGCAATATCCAACAGTACAAGGTCTCAGATGAAAGAATATACAACTCATAACTCCAAATAAAGTCTAACTAAGCAATGTCTCAAGACTGCAAAAGTAAGATAAGCCTAACTAGTCTAGTCTAAGAAATCGGGGTGATCTCCTCAGCTAGAGCTGGGTCCTCCTGAGGGTCCAGCTTGCAGGTGTCATCTAAGGCTGCCCCGTAGTAAGTGTCCAGGCAAGCCTCCTCCTCGTCCTCTGTAATATTTTCAATAGGTCCAGTTAGGACAGGAGCGAGTAGAGTACATCTCAACAGATCATAGCAGGTTAGAAGATATAATCATGCAGTAAAGTAAGATACAAGTACTGAAAGAAGTGCAGTATGTAAACAGAGAGAGAAAGCTGTAAGAGAAATATCTACTATAAATAGAGAACTATCATGTGACTACTGAGTCAGAGTACAATATAGACATGTAAATGGCATAGGAGATTTTGATAAGACACTATGGAAGAGAATCTGATAAGATACTACTTGGGTATTATTCACATGTCCATTTCTACTCCCCCGTACCCCCAATCAATACACAAGGATCCAGCCAGGTTATGTTATATGATGCTATGTAACAGCCCCCGAAGGGTAGTAGACCCCGAAGGTGATAGAGCCCGAAGGTGGTAGACCCCGAAGGTGATACATAGTAGTCCCATGAATGGGATAAGAATTCTAGAAAGACTCTACGATCATAAGAGTATATGTCGTAAGTGATCAAAGAACCAATGAAGCATCGTGATACGCCATGTAAGTGAAACGCACAGAACATGTAGTACCCGATGCTCCCTAAGGATAATATCTCAAGAAAGGATCCATATAGTACCTATCCGTGTGACCATCGTGATAGTACAAGTAAAGTAATCTACTGCAGGAAATAATTCTAAACAGGATATGAAATGATCAGAGAATGTACTCGCCTGTATCTGAGTGTCCAATATGAAACGTACTGTCCAAAGAGTGTCTGGCTCCTAATCAGAACAGCACAAGTCACAACAAGTCCAGAATAGTAAAATGAAGTCCTACTATGCATTCTACATGATTCTAGGTCAATCTAGGCCAAAGTCAATTCTTGGTCAACTCTGGTCAACCCTAGAAGTCAAACTAGGTCAACCAAGTCTAATCAAGTCTAAACTCTACTAACTAGGTCTAACAAGTCTGTACTAACCTACCTTAGCCCAATCAAGCCTAGTTAGCACTCTACACATACACAAAGTCAACCCAATGATCTATGCTCCCTACCTAATACAATACATGTCTATGTGATGGTCATACATCAACAGATTATCACAATCCACATACCCATAATACCTTCATAACTTATATATTAACCACACTTTACATTATATATATATAAATACATCCATATTAGAGTATACATTACATATATATATATACATACATTGATAGGCATAAGGAGGAGCATATGTAACTGTGGGTGTGTGTGTGTGTATACTTGTGTGTGTCAAAACTAGTGTGCAGGAAATACAAAATTGTGAAAGAGGGAGGAAAGAGTGTGTGTTATGTTTATATGCCATGAGTGAAAGGGTGAGGGATAAATCATTTGCTAAACTGGGCTGTAAATAGGGAATCACACACAGGGAAGCAATAGGGGCAGTCCATACATAGGTTTCAATATCAAAAACTCAGTTCAATGAATTCACAGGTTAAGAAGAAAAGAAAAAGAAAGAGATCAACTCAAGAATTAACATCCTTCTTCCCAAATCCAAAAGACCATAATTGAATCTAAACTCAGTGGCTAACATGTGAACCTATGTTAATAGAACATGTTCTCAGTTTAGACATAAGGCCAAACCACATCCTGAATTTGGAACCTTATCCAGAATTCAGGTTAACAAAGAAGGAAGGAAAAGAGGGGATCACATCCCAGGTTGGAAATTAAGATTCAAACTTAGGTATGGTCATAACAATCTCAGGTTTAAACAACAAATTCCCAAATTGGAATTCCCTCAAGTCTCAGGTTTTTAATCACCCTCAAATCTCAGGTTTTGCAATACAGTGTACACCCAGGTTTGTTATCATTTGAACAACAACTTAAAGAAAGGAAGAAAGGAATCAGTTCATAATAGACTAAATTTTTCCAGGTTTGCATAACAGCAATATACATCAAAACAGTGGCTGTTTTATAAAGATTTAACCCAAAGTTCATGAACAACACAAGGAGTTTAGTTCTAAATAGTTCACTAAAACTCATGTTCATCCATAAACAATTTGTTAACACCTCAATCTAAACAGTGACAGTAATATGTCCCTTGATAATCATTAAATCTAGAACTATCACAACAGTGTAATACATTGGATTAAAAAATCAAGGTAACAGTCCAAAAACCCATCAATTCGAACCCAATTTTTTTAACCATAACAAGAAACATATAGGGAAAACATATTTAGAATCTAACTCAGTATTTAACAGCATTACAAGGGTTAAATTATCAGACAAAAAAATCATTTTAGAAACTGGAATGGATGGTTAAACAGACAACAGTATCAGTGACTTGGTTAAACGAGAAATCAAATAGAAAATTTAAACTAATTCGAGCCAAAACTCCACACTAAAAACCTATCTCATGTAAACTGGATTTAACATATATTAATAGTCATGCTTGGATCTAAATTAGTAGCTGAATTCATAATTTAAAGCATTAAAACAATCACACAATTTAACCCATATCAGGAACACAGTATCAGAGAGTATCAGTGATACTCGAACATCCAAACTCCACATAAATCCTAACTTAATCATGTAAAACAAATCTACATACACTATACCACATATTAGGATCTAATTAACAAGTTAAAATAGGAATTAAACCAATAGGAATCGAAAGAAACATAAAACAAAAACTATTATACAGAACACACAGACCCTCTCCCCGTGCACACGAGATTTCGTGTCCGACACGACATCATCTGACACGAGGCTTGGGGAGTGTCATGACAGACACTGCCCCTTGCTCAGCGTCAAAAACCACACGCTCTAGTGTCCTGTGCAGCCCGCACGAGCACGCTGGTAGCAGGGGAGCTACAGTGCTCGTGCGCGCGCCACGAACCCACGTGTGCACGTGTCGACCATGACTCGACACGACACAGGAATCACAATACGACTCTCGAAACCTCTAAGCAAACCCTAGAACTATTTTCCTATTCAAAAACTTCCCTGAAATCTGAATGAAGTGTCCTTTGAGACATTTTGTCGAACACCCTATCAACCCACTGGTACGTGTCCAATACGGACACAAAATGGATTCAAAACCTAGGGTTAGCCTATCCTATAGTTAGGGTAGGGCTAGGGCCTTCCTAAAATGATTTTAAACATGATTTTAATGGAGTATAGGAAGTTATACCTATAGAAGAACAAGCCTTCACAAAAACTCAATGGAAAGATTCCTCAAGCCACCCAAACTCTCACAAATTGTTGTTTCCCTGCAAATAACCAATACCAACAGCAAGAGCATTGATTTTAGGTCCTAATGAAATTGGTTTAGGGAAGAAAGGATTTAATTTGGATATTTAATGAATTTTAGAAGATGGAACTCACCTCTTTCCTTAGAACTTTGGATAAACCTTAAAAGAGGCTAGCCCTAAAATCTAGGAGGGATTTTATAGGGGGTGGGCTGACCTAGTTGGCCGGCCATGATGGCTAGGTTGGGGTTTGGCTAGCTTAGGTTGAGCCTTCTAAGGTTTAAGTCATAATCATGACTTGTGACTTCACAAGTCATAACTTAACCAATCTAATCCCAAATTACCCCAAACTAAATCTAATGAACCAGAAATCACTAACTTAGGTCATACTAGGGTTTCTTAACCTAACCAAGATGTCCTGGCCTAGGTTAGCCTATAGGGCAGTCTCCTAGTCAACACCAATCAAAATCTAAAACTAGGACCAAACAATTATACTAAAACTCACCTAAAATCACATTAATTATAATAAATAATAATAATCCCAAATTAATTCCAAAACTTTGAAAATGACCAAAATACCCTCAAGCTAGAAAAGTGGCAGTGACAAATCTATCCTCCTTAAAAGCATTTCGTCCTCGAAATTGAAAGACGAAACACAACTGATGAGAAGGATAGAAAGCATACCTCACGGTCCAAAAAGATATGGGTAGCGCTCGCGCATCTCATCCTCCCGCTCCCAGGTAGACTCTCCTGGAGAATGATGCTTCCATGCGACGCGTACCAAAGGTATCACCTGGTTCCTCAGAACCTTCTTCCGTCGATCCAGAATCTCCACTAGCTGCTCTGGATAGCTGAGAGAAGGCCCAACCTCTATCTCTGAATGATCGAGCACATGGCTAGGGTCAGCCACGTACCGTCTCAACTGTGATACATGAAATATATTGTGGACCCCTACAACTACAGGCGGCAAGTCTAGCCTGTAAGCCACATCACCGACTCTTCCGCTGATAACGAAAGGGCCGATGAAGCGCGGGCTAAGCTTTCCGCCTCCACCAAAATGTATCGTACCACGAGTCGGAGATATCCTCAAGAAAACCTGGTCTCCGACCTAATCACAAGCAAGGTCTCAATTAAAATAAATAATAAACATGATCAAAATCACAAACAACCTAAATCTAATCCTACTCTACTCCGTACCTCAAACTCCAAGGGCCTCCGGTGGCTATCGGCCCAGTGCCGTTGTCTGTCCTGCGCCATGCGAAGTCTGTCCCTGATGAGCTTCACCTTCTCGGCCGCATCAACAACCATCTCTGGCCTCAGTAAAGCTCGCTCACCAACATCATCCCAGGATAAGGGTGTACGGTACCTACGCCCGTACAGAGCCTCGAAAGGTGACATCTCGATGCTGGCCTAGAAACTATTGTTGTAGGCAAACTCTACCAAATGAAGATGATCCTCCCAGGAACCTCCAAAGTCCAAGACGTACGTCCGCAGCATATCCTCAAGGGTCTGAATAGTCCGCTCTGACTGTCCGTCCGTCTGGGGGTGGTATGCAATACTAAACTTGAGCTGAGTGCCCAAGCTGGTCTGTAGACTCCTCCAGAAATGGGAAGTAAAATAGCTATCCCGATCCGAGACGATGCTGACCGGAACACCGTAGATCCTGACTATTTGCCACATATACATCTCCGCCAGCCTCTTTGTAAACGTACCCACCTTGAATGGCAAGAAGTGGGCCGATTTGGTCAACCTATCAACGATGACCCAAATTGCATCTTTCCCTCCTGGAGTATGCGGCAATCCTGAAACGAAGTCCATCGTGATATGCTCCCATTTCCACTCGGGAATGGGCAGCGGCTGCAACAATCCACCAGGCCTCTGTCTCTCTGCTTGACCTGCTGGCAGACCAAATACCTAGCCACGAAGCGAGCCACCTTCCGCTTCATTCCTGACCACCAAACATGCTCCCGCAGATCTCGGTACATCTTGTTGGCACCCGGGTGTATAGAGTACTGAGATCTGTGGGCCTCCTGTATAACCTGCTCCCTGAGATCTCTAATGGGCACACATAATCTGGAACCTTGCCTCAAGGCACCATCCTCTGCAAGAGAAAACTCGCCCTCCAGCAAACCTGCTCGAACCTGCTCCTGGAGACACCGTAGAGCAACGTCCTCAAACTGTGCCGACTTGATCCTCTCCACCAAGTCTGACTGAATCTGCATCCCCCATAGCTGCATCTGCACTCCCGGCACGATCACCTCAATCCCAAGGCTCTCCAAGTCGGCAAGCAAATGCCAATCCATGGTCAAACACATGGCTGTCGGATACCTACTCAAGGCATCGGCAACCACGTTGGCCTTCCCTGGATGATACTGCGGTACAATGTCGAAGTCCTTCATCAACTCCAACCATCTGTGCTGTCTCATGTTCAACTTCTTCTGAGTGAACACATACTTTAAACTCTTGTGATATGTGAAGATCTCCACCCTCTCACCATACAGATAATGCTTCCACAGCTTCAGAGCAAATATCACTGCTGCCAGCTCCAGGTCATGGGTAGGGTAGTTCTTCTCATGGGGACACAATTGCCTGGAAGTATAGGCAATCACCTTCCCGTGCTGCTGTAATACACAACCCAGCCCCTTCCCTGAAGCATCACTATAAATAGTGAAACTACCTGATCCTGAAGGCAACGTCAGAGTCGGAGCTGTCGTCAGCCGCTTCTTCAACTCATCAAAAGCTGCCTGACACTCCTCTGACCAAACATACTCAACATCCTTCCGGGTCAACCGTGTCAACGGCTCTGCAATCTGGGAGAAATCCTGCACGAATCTCCGATAATACCCTGCCAGCCCCAGGAAACTCCTGATCTCTGCAACTAAAGTCGGCGCTGCCCATGCCTCAACTGCTAAAATCTTCTTGGGGTCAACTGAGATACCATCTCCAGTAACCACATGCCCCAAGAAGTCCACCCGATCCAAGAATAACTCACACTTGGAGAGCTTCCCGTAAAGCTGCTCCTTCCTGAGAGTCTCCAACACGATTCTAAGATGCTCCTCGCGCTCCTCCTCAGTCTTGGAATATACCAAAATCTCATCTATGAACACTACCACAAACTGATCCAGATACTGGTAGAACACCTTGTTCATAAGGTTCATAAACATAGCTGGTGCATTGGTTAGCCCAAACGGCATAACCAAAAACTCGAACTGTCCATACCGCATCCAGAAAGCGGTCTTGGGAATATCCTCCATCTTCACCTTCACCTGGTGATATCCCGACCTCAGATCAATCTTGGAAAATACCCGAGCTCCGCTCAACTGGTCAAATAGATCGTCGATCCACGGCAGTGGGTATTTGTTCTTGATCGTGAGGTTGTTGAGTGCCCTATAGTCAATACACATGCATACTGACCGATCCTTCTTTGGCACGAACAACACTGGTGCACCCCATGGCGACGAACTCGAGCGGATGAAGCCCTTGTCCTGTAGCTCATCCACCTGCTTCTTTAGCTCTACCAGCTCGCTGTTGTTCACCCGATAGACATGCTGAGAGATGGGTTCTGCTCCTGGAACTAAGTCTATCGAGAACTCTATATCCCTGTCTGGTGGCAATCCTGGCAACTCCTCTGGGAAAACATCCATATAATCTGCTATCAAGGGGTGTGGAATCGTCTGCTCCTCGACCGAGACTCCACAGAAGACTCCGCTGCTCTGCTCTGCCTGACGTCTGGAGTACTCGAACTCTGGCTCCTCCAGCGCTCTGAAGAGAACTCTACCCCCTCTGCAATCAATGCTGGCGTGGTGCCTGCTCAACCAATCCATGCCTAGTACTATATCGTAGTTCGACAATGGCATTACGAGCAGGCTCACCTCCAACTCATGGCCTCCCAAAACTACTCTCCGACCCTTACAAACATCACTCACGAGGATAACACCACCCCCGGTCGTGATCTTGTAAGTCCTAGGCAACGATTCAGCTATGATATTGTGTCTAATCGCAAAAGATACTGATATGAAGCTATGTGAAGTACCAGAATCAAACAATGCAAATACTAGACTAGAGTCAAGAAGAATCAAACCTACAATCAGCTTTCCAGTCACCTCTGCCTCTCCAGCTGCCATGGCGAAAGCTCGTCCCTGTTGGCCTCCCCTGGCCTGCTGCTGGTGCTGGACGAACCTCTGCTGCTGTGTCGGCAGGGCTGGTCCCCTCTGCTGGCCTGCTGGAGCTCTGGCTCCTCCTCCCGGGCCTGCTCGTGCTATGCGGCACTCCCTCATCTGGTGGTCTGCTGAACCACACAATAGGCACAGGCCTAGCCTCTTCCGGCACTCATTGAAGACGTGCCCAGGCTTCTTGCAGTAGGCACAAGTGGCTTCCTGCCTCTGACCCAGCTGGTGCTGTCTCGGCTGCTGCTGCTGAACTGGCCTCTGCTGGATCGGCTGCGACTGAAACTGCCTCAGCTGCTGATGCTGGAAGTGGGGCCTCTTGGCCTGGCCCCCGCTGCTGCTGCCTCTAACTGGGTCCCTTCCCCTCTTGAGTCTAAGCTCAAGATCATCCTCAGCCAACAGGGCCCCCGTCAAGATCTCCTCGAACGTAGCATCTCTACTGCCCTTGGTCAGGGACTTAACCTCCTTGACCAGACCCTTCCGGAACCTCTGGGCCTTCGCCGTCTCGCTCAAACCCTCTACAAATCTACCGAGACGACCAAACTCTCCAGCATATTCCTCTACTGAGAGGCTCCCCTGGACCAAGCTCTCAAACTGCGACTCTAAGGCTCTGACTACTGAATCTGGGAAAAACTTCTTCTTGAAGAAGCCCCTGAACTGCTCCCAAGTCTGCCCTGGTACCCCCTCCCTGGGGTCTGACTGATACCAGGTGCGAGCAAGATCTCGCATCCGGCTAGCTGCGGCCTCGATCTGAAGGTCTGCTGGAATCCTGGCCAAGCGAAAGATCTCCTCTATATGCTCGATCCACTCATCGGCATATAAGATCCCCTCTGTCCCCAGAAAGTCTCTGGGGTTCATCTTCTGAAACTGCTTGATCCCCGGTGTCCTCGACTGCGGCACCACTGGTCGAGCTGCGGCTGTCATGACGGCCAACTCCATGCCTCTGTCCTACCGAGCCTGCTGTCGGTCCATAAACTGCTAGAAATATGCGAACATCTGAGCTGCATCCACATGTCCTGGAGGCGGTGGCGGCAGAAAAGGATCCTCTGGAATGACCGGGTCCTGCCTCCCAGTCGGTGGATGCATACCACCTACTGCGGCTGCCGAGGTCTCAACACGAACTGAGATGGCAGGAGCTGCAGTCCCCTGGCCTCGCCGTGCTGGCTGAGAGGTTGCAGTCCCCTCTATAGCATCCTCATGAATGGCACGCTGCGATCTAGTCTCTACCATCCTGACGATAGACAAACAAGAGTATCAATTTCTGAGAAAGAAGCGAAATAACAAAGGCGAACAATTATAATTCAAAGGATCAGCTGACAAAGGATTTAGATGGCAATAAAAGAAATTTTTCTAAAGTGATTGAGTATCTTAAAATTAATGTCCTATATCCTATAGCAGGCTGCAGTGATACTCTAGTTCGAGTACCACTACACTTCTAGTCTAGACCTGCATGGGCCACCACTAAAAATGTGTCACGACCCGCACCCACTGTGAGGGTACGAGAATGTACCAACGCCCAGCCTACGCCGCAGTGTCGGCGGTAAAGCGCTGTCCTAGGTCAACATACATCTAACAATATACATCTAAACAGTTTATACTCCCCGAATGGGGGTGACATAACAATAAAACTCAATCACAACTAAGAAAGAGATAGCACGAAATGAAATAGAACTCAAGGAAATAAATAGATGAAATAGCAGTAGTCTAAGATAATCCCAGCAATATCCAACACTACAAGGTCTCAGATGAAAGAATATACAACTCATAACTCCAAATAAAGTCTAACTAAGCAATGTCTCAGGACTGCAAAAGTAAGATAAGCCTAACTAGTCTAGTCTAGGCAATCGGGGTGATCTCCTCAGCTAGAGCTGGGTCCTCCTGAGGGTCTAGCTCGCAGGTGTCATCTAAGGCTGTCCCGTAGTAAGTGTCCAGGCAAGCCTCCTCCTCGTCCTCTGTAATATTTTCAACAGCTTCAGTCAGGACAGGAGCGAGTACAGTACATCTGAACAGATCATAGCAGGTTAGAAGATATACTCATGCAGTAAAGTAAGATACAAGTACTGAAAGAAGTGCAGTATGTAAACAGAAAGAAAAAGCTGTAAGAGAAATATCTACTATAAATAGAGAACTATCATGTGACTAGTGAGTCAGAGTACAATATAGACATGTAAATGGCATAGGAGATTCTGATAAGACACTATGGAAGAGATTCAGATAAGATACTACTTGGGTATTATTCACATGTCCATTTCTACTCCCCCGTACCCCCAATCAATACACAAGGATCCAGCCAGGTTATGTTATATGATGCTATGTAACAGCCCCCGAAGGGTAGTAGACCTCGAAGGTGATAGACCCCGAAGGTGATAGATCCCGAAGGTGGTGGACCCCGAAGGTGATACATAGTAGTCCCATGAATGGGATAAGGATTCTAGGAAGACTCTACGATCATAAGAGTATATGTCGTAAGTGATCAAAGAACCAATGAAGCATAGTGATACGCTATGTAAGTGAAACGCACAGAACATGTAGTACCTGATGCTCCCTAAGGATAACATCTCAAGAAAGGATCCATATAGTACCAATCCGTGTGACCATCGTGACAGTACAAGTAAAGTAATCTTCTGTAGGAAATAATTCTAAACAGGATATAAAATGATCAGAGAATGTACTCGCCTGTATCTGAGTGTCCAATATGAAACGTACTGTCCAAGGAGTGGTGTCTGGCTCCTAATCAGAACAGCACAAGTCACAACAAGTCCAGAATAGTAAAATGAAGTCCTACTATGCATTCTACATGATTCTAGGTCAATCTAGGCCAAAGTCAACTCTTGGTCAACTCTGGTCAACCCTAGAAGTCAAACTAGGTCAACCAAGTCTAATCAAGTCTAAACTCCACTAACTAGGTCTAACAAGTCTGTACAAACCTACCTTAGCCCAATCAAGCCTAGTTATCACTCTACACATACACAAAGTCAACCCAATGATCTATGGTCCCTACCTAATACAATACATGTCTATGTGATGGTCATACATTAACAGATTATCACAATCCACATACCCACAATACCTTCATAACTTATATATTAACCACACTTTACATTATATATATAAATACATCCATATTAGAGTATACATTATATATATATATACATACATAGATAGGCATAAGGAGGAGCATATGTAACTGTGGGTGTGTGTGTGTGTATACTTGTGTGTGTCAAAACTAGTGTGCAGGAAATACAAAACTGTGAAAGAGGGAGGAAAGAGTGTGTGTTATGTTTACATGCCATGAGTGAAAGGGTGAGGGATAAATCATTTGCTAAACTGGACTATAAATAGGGAATCACACACAGGGAAGCAATAGGGGCAGTCCATACACAGGTTTCAATATCAAAAACTCAGTTCAATGAATTCACAGGTTAAGAAGAAAAGAAAAGGAAAGAGATCAACTCAAGAACTAACATCCTTCTTCCCAAATCCAAAAGCCCACAATTGAATCTAAACTCAGTGGCTAACATGTGAACCTATGTTAATAGAACATGTTCTCAGTTTAGACATAAGGCCAAACCACATCCTGAATTTGGAACCTTATCCAGAATTCAGGTTAACAAAGAAGGAAGGAAAAGAGGGGATCACATCCCAGGTTGGAAACTGAGATTCAAACTCAGGTATGGTCATAACAATCTCAGGTTTAAACAACAAATTCCCATATTGGAATTCCCTCAAGTCTCAGGTTTTGAATCACCCTCAAATCTCAGGTTTTGCAATACAGTGTACAACCAGGTTTGTTATCATTTGAATGACAACTTAAAGAAAGGAAGAAAGAAATCAGTTCATAATAGACTCAATTTTTCCAAGTTTGCATAACAGCAATCTACATCAAAACTGTGGCTATTTTACAAAGATTTAACCCAAAGTTCATGAACAACACAAGGAGTTTAGTTCTAAATAGTTCACTTAAACTCAGGTTCAGCCATAAACAATTTGTTAACACCTAAATCTAAACAGTGACAGTAACATGTCCCTTGATAATCATTAAATCTGGAACTATCACAATAGTATAATACATTGGATTAAAAAATCAAGGTAATAGTCCAAAAGCCCATCAATTCGAACCCAATTTTTTTAACCATAGCAAGAAACATATAGGGAAAACATATTTAGAATCTAACTCAGTATTTAACAGCATTACACGGGTTAAATTATCAGACAAAAAAATCATTTTAGAAACTGGAATGGATGGTTAAACAGACAACAGTATCAGTGACTTGGTTAAACGAGAAATCAAATAGAAAATTCAAACTAATTTGAGCCAAAACTCCACACTAAAAACTATCTCATGTAAACTGGATTTAACATATATTAATATTCATGCTTGGATCTAAATTAGTAGCTGAATTCATAATTTAAAGCATTAAAACAATCGCACAATTTAACCCATATCAGGAACACAGTATCAGACATGGTTTTGAGAGTATCAGTGATACTCGAACATCCAAACTCTACATAAATCCCAACTTAATCATGTAAAACAAATCCACATACAGTATACCACATATTAGGATCTAATTAACAAGTTAAAATAGGAATTAAACCAATAGGAATCGAAAGAAACATAAAACAAAAACTATTGCACAGAACACACAGACCCTCTTCCCGTGCACACGAGATTTCGTGTCCGACACGACACCATCTGACACGAGGCTTGGGGAGTGTCATGACAGACACTGCCCCTTGCTCAGCATCAAAAATCACACGCTCTAGTATCCTGTGCAGCCCGTACGAGCACGCTGGTAGCAGGGGAGCTACAGTGCTCGTGCGCGCGCCACAAACCCGCGTGTGCACGTGTCGACCATGACTCGACACGACACATGAATCACAATACGACTCTCGAAACCTGTAAGCAAACCCTAGAACTATTTTTCTATTCAACAACTTCCCTGAAATCTGAACGAAGTGTCCTTTGGGACATTTCGTCGAACACCCTATCAACCCACTGGTACGTGTCCAATACGGACACAAAACGGATTCAAAACCTAGGGTTAGCCTATCCTATAGTTAGGGTAGGGCTAGGGCCTTCCTGGAATGATTTTAAACAGGATTTTAATGGAGTATTGGAAGTTATACCTATAGAAGAACAAGCCTTCACAAAAACTCAATGGAAAGATTCCTCAAGCCACCCAAACTCTCACAAATTGTTGTTTCCCTGCAAATAACCAATACCAACAGCAAGAGCATTAATTTTAGGTCCTAATGAAATTGGTTTGGGGAAGAAAGGTTTTAATTTGGATTTTTAATGAATTTTAGAAGATGGAACTCACCTCTTTCCTTATAGCTTTGGATAAACCTTAAAAGAGGCTAGCCCTAAAATCTAGGAGGGATTTTATAGGGGGGTGGGCTGACCTAGTTGGCCGACCATAATGGCTAGGTTGGGGTTTGGCTAGCTTAGGTTGAGCCTTCTAAGGTTTAAGTCATAATCATGACTTGTGACTTCACAAGTCATAACTTAACCAATCTAATCCCAAATTACCCCAAACTAAATCTAATGAACCAGAAATCACTAACTTAGGTCATACTAGGGTTTCTTAACCTAACCAAGATGTCCTGGCCTAGGTTAGCCTATAGGGCAGTCTCCTAGTCAACACCAATCAAAATCTAAAACTAGCACCAAACAATTATACTAAAAATCACCTAAAATCACATTAATTATAATAAATAATAATAATCCTAAATTAATTCCAAAACTTTGAAAATGACCAAAATACCCTCAAGCTAGAAAAGTGGCAGTGACAACCATTCACCCACCTCATGAGGAAAGGTGTCTCATTCGTATGGGATGAAGAATGCCAACGTGCCTTCGACAGCATCAAAGAATACTTGTCGAACCCTCCAGTCCTGGTGGCCCCGGTTGCTGGAAAACCATTCCTGCTCTATGTACGAGCAATGGAGCATTACCTCGGCACTTCGCTAGCACAAAACAACGTTGCAGGCCATGAGCAGGCTATATATTACCTCAGCCGAATGATGACGGAACCGGAACACCGATATACTGTCGTGGAGAAGGAATGCCTTGCCCTGGTATTCGCTATTCAAAAGACGCGACACTATTGTTTTCCATAAAGAAATTCTCTTTATTTGTTGTGTTTGTGGGAAAATTACAACTGTAGGAATCCGATCTAGAAGACGATCGCTTTATCCCTTGGACTATGCGAAGAAGAAAAGCTCTCAAAATTTTGACAGTAGATATCAATGTATCTGTACAATGAATGAGGAAAAGAACTCTATTTATAGAGTCAAGAATAATAACTGAAAAGATAACTGTCTTCACAGCTTATGCCTAGTTAAAAATCACGCAGGATTTAACATACACAAGGCTGTGAGCAGTTACTGGACGTGGCCTGTAACTGTTGGACATATGGCAATCATGCATGAGTCGTGTGCAAGTTACAGGACACGCAGGCGAGAGATCAGTGGCATGGCTGCCACGTACTCCAATTTGATAAAATCCATGCAGATTTGTTGAAGACGAAATCCACGCGAACTCGGTGTAGAAAGCTTCAAAATCCACGCAAACTTGGAGCAGGAAGCTTCAAGATCCATGCAGACTTCGAGGCAAAGAACTTCAAAATCCACGCAAACTTGAGGAAGAAAACTTCAGAATCCACGCAAACTTGAGATGAAGATCACAATTACACGCAGACTTGAGATAGAACTGCCAGCTGTCTTGATTCGGCGTGTCTCGACTGACACAAAATCTCTGACAGTGATTGCTTTGTCAGTCGCATTAAATGACAAGAAACCCTTTTGGTACGCCAACTCGACGAAGGCTGAGTCTTACTGAAGAAGATTTCGAAAATCACGCAATAGACGGCGATGATCTCTCGAATTCTATGTATACGTGGCATACGAAGAGATATTCTTCGACTGTCGTGTTGTCAGTCATAATTACTCTTTGACAAATGATGAGCTGTCTCCCAGCATGATTTGTTTATATTGTCTGGATCAACTGAGCGTGACTTTTGACTCTGTCTTGATCAACTCAGCGTGACTTTCATTTTTTTGAGGCCTACAAAACCCCCTTCAAAGTTTTCGAAAAAATGATAAATTATTTTGAAATACTTTGAAAATAGAGATGATAAAATAGATTTAGTCACGCTGAGATGACTTCAAAATGAGAGATTTACTCCGAGATGTTTAGACTGTTGGGATTCTGTGCTGTTAGGATCCCGTACAAATCTCCAAATATCGAGGTAATAATGACTTGACCGTCATTTAGAATTCTTTATGAGCCTATAAATAGGCCATAGATTACTTCTTTCTTTCTTTACTTGCGTTTGAAAGAGAGAACCCACAGAAGGGAACTTCATCTTCCCCGACGAACTCCTTCTTCCCCGACTTCTTTTCCTCCTTTCTCAGCCGAAATGGCTCCTAAGAAAGCTGATGCTCAGGCCAAAGGAAAAGCTTCTGCAACTTCTTCACGTGCCACTATCGACAGACTTCCTCGACAGGAAGTCCCACAAGCTCCTATACATCGTAAGTGATGGGAGAACACGAACTGTTGAAGACGATGAAGATGACCTCAATATAGAATTTTTAGGATCTTTAAAACAAATAATGAAGTTTCAGAAATATATCCCCCCTTTTTAGGGCAAAGGATATTAACAAAGTATGCCCCCTCTTTAGGGTTAGCCATACTTCACATCTTCGTATTTACGAAGCTCTGTGTTTCACGCAAAAAAGGGCATGGCTCTCATGACTCTGCATGACTTTTCATTTTGACAGAAAATATCGATGTTGAAAAAGTCACGCAGCTTCCATGATAACTCTGCGTGATTTTTCATATATTGGGAGAGATGCCAATGTTGAATTATTCACGCAGACTTCTGAGAGTCATCCTCTGGATAGACTAGTCTTGATCTGTCAGTGTGTTCTTTTGTCATTTTTACTAAAATGTGACTCTAGCAAATGATGCGTGACTTTCATCCTAATCTGTCTGAGCTTTGCGTGAATTAATCATCTGCGTGAATAAATCACTTTGCATGTCACAGTAATATATCCATGTGGAGTCTGCGTGACTTTTTGAAATTTCCTTCAAATACTGTAATACAGTCATAGACATAGGTATATCTGATTTTGTCTTCTGTCATTTTCTGTAGTGAACATCCGAAACGAAGAAGCAGATTTTGAAGGGTGCTTAAGTGTTTCATTTAAGCATGATCTATCTCATATAACATTCCCTCATTTTGATCTTTCTGAAGTAAGACTATCATTGTTAGTCAATCAAGACCACACAACCTTACTCTGCTTGATGAATGGACAACCTTTCCAAACTCTAGATCTGGTATCCCATAAGAAACCAGCATTCTTGTTCGGAGATGCTATAGCACAAAAATCTCAGCCAAAGGGCATTAGGGAGAAGGTGTGCTTCTGCTTTGAGGGGGATGTGAAACAACCCATGTATTGGCCAAAGGTTTTCCAGGGCTTGTCAATCATGAGACTTATGTATGCCAGCTATCCGAGAAAGATGTCTTGGTATTTGACTGAATATCAGCAGGCGAAAGCAAGCCGTATTATTTACAGGAAAGAGGGATTTTTCAGTGCCCCGGAGGATCATGTATCAGTGTTTCGGGGTCTGAAGCCTGGATGTATACCACCAGAAGACTCGTCTATAGTGATGCCCGTCAGGATGCCCATATTCATAAATGAATTTATGTCAAACCGGAATACATTCTATCCGACCGATTCAACGCCGAGGATGAATGGCCTAATGAATCAGGAGAATGTGAGATGGAAGACTTTGGTCCACTGGGCTTTGGAAAATTTTGGAACTGAGTTGAAGAAGATTAATCTTTATGATGCTGTCGTCAACTCATCTTACGACTTTAAACCCAACCCCTTTCTATTCCTGGCTTTAGTTGAGAGATACAACCACAGGACGGGGACTTTTATGACTCCAAAAGGAGAGATGGGCTTCGCCCTTCATGAGATAGAATACATCTCACACCTGCCTTCAGGCTCGCTGCCGTATGAGGAGTATGTTCCTACGACAGAGGAACTGAACTTTCTGTCAGAGAAGAACCCAGAGATGGTCCATCTATTTGAAGAGATGATGTGCCATTTTGGCACATGCACCCTATATTACAAGGGTTCCAAGGATGAAGCTGGCAACCACATTCAGAAGTGGATGTTATACCTTTTCATGAACCGTGAAAAGGATGATAGAAAAATAAATGAAAAGAGGTATTATCAGATTAGCAACTTCAAGCCTCTCTCTGAGAGTGAGATCACTTATTTGCTGGAGAAATACGACTGCAAGGATTTCACCATTACTGAAGATTGGTACGAGTTCAAAGCTGGAACCACTTTCAGCTCTTATGTGCGGCAGAATGGCAAGGATCTGTCAAGGAACGGTCACTTGGCCGGATTCCTATCTCTGTGGTTAAGGAGATTCATCGTTCCCGGCTCCAGTTCCTTGGACAGAATACACATAGGTGTTATCTTTGCAGCAGTACGCCTTGTGTATGGTTACAGGCTGGACTTATTATCAGCGATGACCTGCAGACTAAATGCAGGTCTTCGGAATTTTGTAACTACCATGCTGTCTGCTCAGAGGCTGATGACTGAAGAATTCCCAAGGATAGAGATGCCTTTCACATTTTTATATGGTTGGCTTCTCCTTCATCATGATGGTCTGATACCTCCAGGGGCAGGAGGGAGTAGCAGTCTTTTTCTGGAGAGGTACTCTGGAGAGACGTTCTGGAAGGTTCACACCCTCCCAGAATGCAGAAATATATTGAATAGGGTATCACATTGGTCGATCCAATGTGTCTCTCCACCATCGGGCTATGAGAGTATGCCCTTAAATATGATGGACGGAGATATGGGAAACCGACTAGATGATGTAGCCTTCTAATGGTTACAGAGGATCCGACCTTCTCATCTAGTATATCGTCACGAAGAAATGGCATATCTGGAACCATATTTACCAAGCCGATTTGCCAGACAATTCGGGTATAACCAACTCCATGTTGGGAACGCCACTACCTGTTTATCTGCTCGCGGAGGACTCATTGACGGAGCTCGAGCTTGGAAATATTTTGCAGCTAGAGATACAAAGGTCGTATTCTCTATGCCTAATCCTTTGTCTAGCTCGGGGCCAAAGATGCTTTATACGTATGCACGTTTCTATGTGTCGTCGAGCACTTTCAGACCGAGTTTCAATCTGAAGACCTTTGTTGCAGAGGATGATCCAGCTCCATCGAAGAGGTCAAAGAAGAAAATTGTTATTCAGCACTTTCCTTCAGAACCCGAAGATGAGACAACAGAAGTTGAGCCTCCCTATGAATTATTCCAGGAAGGAAATTTTCCTGATGAGGTCCTTCCTCCTATATTTATATCTCTTTCTAAGAGGAAGAGAAGTGACGAATCTGAGACCATCTCCAAGAGGAGTACTAGGTCTCAAACATCTAAGAATAAGAAGAAAGGGGTCTCGGTGACTGCTACTTCATCTTTGGGCGGTATATCAGTTGATAAAGACGATGCCGCTGATAAGGATGAAGAGACTGATGAAGACGACGCTCCTTTGATAAGGAGGTCGAGAGGCAAATATGTTAAAAAGTCTGTCAGCAAAATTAAGGGCAGTAAACTCCTAGAGACAATCATGAGTGGAGGAGTTTTGCCAGAAATCAACGAAGCAGCCTCCACTGAGAAGACCGAGTCTGATGATGAACAGACTGAAGTAGAATCTACTCAAGCTCAGGAAGTAACTGCTCTGACCGCAAGTGGAGTGGCTATTGAACCCTCGGAGACGAGGATGATCCCATTTGAGCATGGGACTGAGGGTGTCATTCAGGCACTGGATGACCAGATTAATTACTCTGAAGAAGAACCAGCTCCAGAAAAAGTGACAAAACAGTCAGAAGTTTCTGAAACTCAAGCTGAAGAAAATATTTCTTCGGCCAGAGGCGATGAAGACGTGCCGGCGTCTGAGCTATCAGCTGCTGATGATTTGTTGAAGAATGTTTGTCAAGACATCATTCTTCAAACCGATGTTCCAGAGAGGACTGAACCGGCGGCAGTCAACACTGAGCTTGCTATCGTCGTTGTCCTTGAGACTTTTGAAGATGTGAATATCATTGACTCTGAATCAGAAGCTCATCCTGAAGATGAAGAAGAAGAAGAAATTGAAGGAGGAGAAGACTGGCATGCTGACACCTCTACTCCTTATGATGAAGACAATGTCCAGGGGAACAGAATGGAACTTAGCCCTGAACCTGCTCAATCACCGAACAACGCTCTAGCACCCAGTAATTCTGGAGCTGGAAGCAGCCATATAAAGCAGGTATCGGATACAATCATGGACCGGCTGCGAGAAGAAGCAAAACTCCCTCCACATACCGAGTATGAACCTCAGCCAGGTAGAACTTTATTTCAAATTCTGTTTCCGCTGTTTCTTTTTTTCTTTAAATGCTGATTACATTTTTCTTTAACTATAGGAACTGCTGCAGCAATGAGTTCGACTCATGCTCCGCTTATCCAGGCTGATACCGATGAAGGGAATTCACACTTAACTTCTCCGGTGGCACATACTTCTGTTCCGAGGATAGAGAATATTCAAGCTTCTTCTTCCATGATGACAGCGACTCCTGGATTTGAGACTGGGTTAACAAGAACTCTAGGAATGTATTCAGATATCATTTACTCATATCTAGATACATATTCCAGATGTTTCTTGAAGGATGAAGCTATGCCATTTTCTGATCTTCGAACTATGGTTAAGTTCCCTCTCATGGTGCTGCGTCATGCTGGTTGTGAATCTCAGTTTCATCTTCTTCAAACATCTCCTGGATGAGTTGGAAGTAACTATCCGAAAATACTGGGAGACTAAGAAGAAAGATCTTCAATCTTTAACTGCAACTGAAATTAGTCAACTAGAGCATGAAGCGCAGTCCCAACAAGCAGCTCTTGAAGCATTTATTGCCTCTTCTACTGAGAAATTAGTAGAAAAGGGCGAAGAAATATTAGCTACTCGTCAAAGAGTAGAGCTTCTGGAGAAGGATAAAGCGTCAAAGACTGAAGAGCTGAAGAAATTGAAAGAGGAATTAGCTCGTCTTCAAGAGCGCATTGCTGTCATGGAAACAGATCAAGCTGAGGTTGCTACTGCTTATATCTCTGAAGTTGAACGCTGTAAGACTCTTCAGAAGGAACGAGAACAGATACAGGCGGAACAGATTGAAGAAGTTAGCCGTCGCCAGTCTACCATCCTTACTTTTGATGAACAGAATGTTTCAATTGTAGCAGCAGAACGAGTTAGAAAAACTCATGAAAAGAAACTGATTGTTGTTCTAGATCGTATTAGGGAGCTGATAACTCCAAATGAGTGAACCTCTTTTATTTTCACTTTCACTTGTATTTCATGTTTTGATTCTGGAATGAGAGTAAATGAAAATCCTTGATCTGACTTTTGGTTTTGCTGTTTTGAAAATGATAGATTCATAGAAAATATGTTCAGAGGTAAATAATACATGACATATTTCAGTAGAATAGAATATACAAACGAACTTTGTAATTCTATCAAATGATATTAAACCAGAAATGATCTTAGTTTAATACTGATTGGAAAAAATAGAATTCAGACATAAAAATATCTTTGAACTCAATTTTTCATGATCTTTAGACTCGGAAATCAAAAGACTAGATGAATGAACGGGTTAACCATCAGATTATAATGAACGGACGAACCGTCGGATAGATGAACGGACGAACCGTCAGGTATTAATGAACGGTCAAACCGTCAGATGAACGGATGAACCGTCAAGTATGAATCATTTTTCAAAACAGTCAATAGAAACCATATTGGAAGATAGAAGGTTGCAATAGAAGTCACCGATACTCGTATCGAAATCCCAAGAAGTGGTACTAGAAGAATCAGATCTCTTATCTTCGTCAGACTCGGGATCTTCATGGATAATATTGATGAAAGGAGTAGGAGCAGTATAACCCAATCCGCATTTCGTCCTTCCATATTTCAAAGGAGGAATCCGGACAGGTATTTTTCTTCCTTTTCCATCATTGAGGCCAGTCCTGAAGTCATAGCCCATATTTTTGATGATGTCTCTAGATTGCTGACTATAACGACGTAGTTGTAATCTTCCAGTATCATCATTTTTGTCATCATCTTCAAGATCAGAAGCATTTTGAGGCCCTTTGTAGAAGAATATTGGAATGTCTCCTGGCTTTCTGCTGGGAACTAGAAAGTATGAAGATTGTACAGGTTCTAGAGATACATCTGTATGAACAGTCTGTACAACTCCTATGGTTATTGTGTTCAAGTCATCTAACAAATATAAATAACTATGAACATAATTACACACATCAATGTACTGCAAAGGTGGAGACTTTTCATTAAATGTAAAAGCAGCAATATTTATATTGGGAGAAGGCTGAGCCTTAGAGATTTTAGCCAAGTCAATGACTAAAGGGGGAGAAGAAGAAGAAGCTTTGTTTCGATTAAGATCGATAACAAATGGCTCAGAAGAGGTGAGCTCCCTTGAAGTTTGAGTAGGAAGAGTAATCCGCCCTCCAACTGGAATTAGCAGAGTATCTTGTGAAGATACAGGAACTGTAGTACGCCCACTGACAGGAATGATCAGTGTATTTTGAGTAGATGACTGAGGTAACGGAGAGATCCGTCCACTCACTGGAATGATGAAAGAATCTTCTCCAGAGGGTTTAGGAGATTGTTGCTGAGTAGTTCGACCTTTAACAGGGATTATTAAAGTCTCACTTTGTGCATCTTCTTTCTCCATAGCTTGTATGATCCTTGTATACTCTTCTTTGTACATTCGAGAATCGTTGAAATAAGCTTCAACCCCATGGAAGGGATTTATATCAGCAACTTCTTTTTATACTCTTCCATTGCTATCAATGTATTTAAAACATTGATGAAGAGTAGAGGGCACCACATTATTTTCATGAAGAAAGGGCCTCCCCAGAAGAAGATTATAGGATCCCGCGATCTCGATCACATAGAAAGTGACTTTAGATCTGAAATCGCCGATCTGAAGCTTCAGATGAATCTTTCCCAAAGGCTCACTTCGGCTTTGATTGAATCCCAAGATAGTAGTAACCGTCTTGAAGAGCTTGTGAAGAGGGATTTTTAGTTCATCCAACAAACTCTTTGGCATTATGTTTATAGCAGATCCTGGGTCAATGAGGATACGATCTATCTTTATCGTATCAATATAACCAGTATAGTAGAGAGGTCGGTCATGTCGATTATCCTCCAGTAGCATGTCATCTTGTGTAAAGGTGATATTTGGGATAATCTCCAGTACACTGTTACAATGTAAGCAAGTGGCAGGTTCCGCATCTGGCTTCTTCAATTGTTCAAGACAAGAGTCAGCTTGTAGAAGTGCTTCACTTAACGTCTCCCGAGTTTCTTTAGAAAGACGTAGAAGTTCAAAGAGGGACATTCTAGCTGGAGTATTAGCAAGTTGAGCCAAAATGTCAAAGTTGTAAGGCTTCTGAAGTCCAAGAGGAAGAGACTTCTTGATTGGTTTATCAAACTGAGCTTGTTGCTTGCCTTTCTCAAGAGTTGTGGGTTTAGGAGGAACAGGTTCAACTGGTGTAGTTGAAGGAACAGGTGCAGTAGATTATTCTTCTTCAGGAGGAACATTAGGAGCATCTTTAGCAGCTGAAGGAATATCAGTAGGATCTTCAGGATTTTTAGAATAATCCTTTAGGTAAGGTTTCCCCGTTCGAGTAGCACTAACAAGTGCTTCTTCTTTGTCTTTTGGCTCTGTATCAGAGGTAGACCCAAGAGAAGTCATATGACATGACTTGATCTTTCCAGCCTTCTTGGACTTTCGAGAAGAAATCTTTTGAGGAGAAGGAGATTCAAAGTCTGTTATTAGATCAGGATGAATCTACATGATTTCTCCAGTCTCCAAAGTGATTGGTACTAATCCTTCAGACTGTGGAGGAGGAATATTTACTATTTCAAGAGTTGCCTTGGGAATAGGAACAATTCCGCTTTCAAGAAATTGAGGAGGGAAGTCTCCAAATTGCATAAAGACGACATTAGAAGTGATAGTCTTCTCTTTTGGAGTAAGAGAGATAGCTCCAGACTTAATCATTTCTTGGATCTTTCCTTTCAGTACATAACATGTACGAATTGTGTGACCCAGCATTCTGTGGTATGGACAGTATTTAGGATGATCTGTCTTACCAGCTTCATCAGGTTTCTTGATCTCAGGTAATTGTATTTTATTACCTTTCAGCAGACATTCAAAGATACCAAGGACATCGTCGTCATCAAAAGAATATTCTTCTTTGGGGCGAGGTGTTCTTTATTGTTGAGTTGTAGAGGTAGGAGTTTGAACATTTGATGCATCTTTGCTCTGAAGATTAACTTCAAGAGTTTGTTTTCCTTTGCGAGCATTATTTTTATTGTTAGCACGTTGTCATGTTTCTTTAGGAGTCATCTGCACTCCTAAACCTTTGAAGGTTTCAGCACTGATTTCTGCAGCTTTGGCACTGACTATGAAGGAAGGCCAATCTTGAAATCGAGTGGACCCTGTCCATATACTGATGATTGGCAACAAGTTTGATTTGTACGTGTCAATGGTGACAGCATCAGGAGTTCCAAGAGGCATCTTCAGAGCTTCTCTTCGAAACCGTTCAATGTATTCCTCTGTAGATTCATTATTTTTCTGCTTGATTCTAATAAGAGCAGACATAGTCATGTCATTAAGCCCTTCATAGAACCTTTCAAGAAACATCTGTTTGAAACCAGCAAATGAGGTAATGCTCCCATCTGGGAGACTCCTATACCATTCATAAGCCGTTCCCTTGAGACATCCAATAAATTCCCGAGTAAGGAGGGCATCACTTGGTTGCAGTTGATCAGTCATCACTTCAAAGTGATTAATAAACTGACTTGGAGAAGTGGTTCCATCATAGAATAAGATAGTAGGAGGCTTGTATTTAGGAGGATATGATACTTGCTTCCATTCTATCGGATAAGGCTGCTTGATGCCTAACCTTTGTAAACCATCCTTTTGTTTGAATGCCTCGAATTGAGTTTTGAGATTCTTCAATTCTTCAGAGACAACTCCTGAAGATTATGGAGTTGTGGCTTGTAGAGAATAGTTGGGAGGAGGAACAGCATTGTAAGCACTACCCCCAGCTCCAGAGAAACTAGGACTTGGTTGAGCTGGTCCAGGAGTATTGGATTGTACTGCTGGAGGAACTTGTACTGGACTTATATCAGTATTAACTGGTATGGCATCTGGTACAGTCTGTCGATTTTGCAACTGAGCTGTCATGAGTTCATATATCGACTTCATTGTGTCAGTCATAGACTTCATTTGCTGTTCCAAAGAAGCAATTCTTTGATCTTGAGGAGTCAAGGAAGAAGAAGGTTCATCAGTATTCCCATCAACCATGTAAGTCGTGACTGTATGAGGGATTATTGATGAACTAGTGGATGTTGTATGCTCTGAATCATTGCTTCGTGCATCAAAGTCAACTATAGGAGAATTACCTCCAGTAGGAAGAGGTGTGAAGTTAGATTCTCCAAGGAATTCAGAATCAATTTCAGGGATCAAATTTCTTTGACTAGAAGCCAGGACTCTTGCTCTGGTGTTTCTATATACTCCATCTGGACTATCAACTCTACCCCCGGTGTCCTGAGAAGTCATGTTGACAGAGGCAAACAAAGGCTCATCTTCATCAGGCATAGGTTCATACTGAATCCTATTGAAGACAGACTGTCGTTTAGTTTGACATCTGCATTGCATTGTGGCTCTTGGCTGGAAGTCACATTCATGATCACCATGGTCTTGAACCGTTGATTGACATCTGTACTGAATTATGACTCTTGGATAGAAGTCACATTCAGCATGTTCCTTTGACATAGAATTACTCCTTCTCTTCTGTTGAATATATTCCCGTAAATCTGTTTGTGAAGATTGAGGAGTATACTTCCTGTTCTTGGGTCTTGATGGCTCTTGATTATACAAAGAGTGATTAATGTGAGCCACAAAATTTCTTGCATACTCTGCATCTGGATCTTTTATCTTCATATCCAATTGGTATGGTTTCTTAACACCAGAAGTGCTGAGTTTTGTTCTTAAATCAGTGGAAGGTAACACATTAATTTTGGAAACATGGAGTTTTCCTTCCATTGATCTGGATATTTGCAGAGAAGGAAGAGTTGAACCACTCCTTTGATTAGGAGTTGGTAACAGACCCTCTTTAATGGACAGATTCTGTGCCCAATTTGAAGAAGTCATAGGAGAAGATATTAAGGAAATTTCTTCTTAGACTCATTCAGATTTTGAGACATAGAATGTCCAGAAGGAAGAGTAGTCAAAAGACCATCTCCTTTCCTTTGACTAACAAAAGTATCAGTCAAAGCTGTTCCTGAAGTAAAAACTACAGGAGCAGAAGAAACAACTAAAGAGTTATTCCTTTTCGAAGGGACTTTGTGTGGAAGACCACCCCCAGTTCTAGTAGAACTCGGTAAAGAAGAAGAGATAACTAAGGAGTTATTCTTCTCTGATGAAATACACGCTGAAACAGATTTGGCTAAGGAACCAGTACTGTTAGCGTGACTTTTAATTTTAGAATTACACGTTGGAACAGATTTGGCTAAGGAGCCAGTACTGTCAGCGTGACTTTTAGGGTTGAATTCGCACGCCGGAACAGATTTGGCTAAGAAGCCAGTACTGTCAGCGTGACTTTTAGGGTTGAATTTGCACGCTGGAACAGATTTGGCTAAGGAGCCAGTACTGTCAGCGTGACTTTTAGGGTTGCACGCTGGAACAGATTTGACTAAGGAGCCAGTACTGTCAACGTGACTTTTGATTACTGTCATCTTCGAGCGTACAAGAGTGTGCGTGCTTGCAGTAGAGTTCTTGCCAGAGGTAGGAGTAGACACTGTGGCAGAGACTTCACCATTGACTGCCAACTGATTCTTAGGGACATAGACAGAGTGTTCCTTCGACTTGGCAGTGATGATGGAGGCTGGAGTGGGCTTGCTAACCTTAGCCCGCTGTATTTCTTCATAGGCGAGTTGATCGAATTTGATCATCATCACCTTCTTCGTCGAGCCGATTGACGAAGTGTCGCATTGAGTTGTTACCATCTCAGAAGAGGAGATGGTTTTCTCCAGCAGAGTCGCCAATTTGTTTTCCATAAAGAAATTCTCTTTATTTATTGTGTTTCTGGGAAAATTACAACTGTAGGAATCCGATCTAGAAGACGATCGCTTTATCCCTTGGACTATGCGAAGAAGAAAAGCTCTCAAAATTTTGACAGTAGATATCAATGTATCTGTACAATGAATGAGGAAAAGAACTCTATTTATAGAGTCAAGAATAATAACTGAAAAGATAACTGTCTTCACAGCCTATGCCTAGTTAAAAATCACGCAGGATTTAACATACACAAGGCTGTGAGCAGTTACTGGACGTGGCCTGTAACTGTTGGACACATGGCAATCATGCATGAGTCGTGTGCAAGTTACAGGACACGTAGGCGAGAGATCAGTGGCATGGCTGCCACGTACTCCAATTTGATGAAATCCACGCAGACTTGTTGAAGACGAAATCCACGCGAACTCGGTGTAGAAAGCTTCAAAATCCACGCAAACTTGGAGCAGGAAGCTTCAGGATCCACGCAGACTTCGAGGCAAAGAACTTCAAAATTCACGCAAACTTGAGGAAGAAAACTTCAGAATCCATGCAAACTTGAGATGAAGATCACAAATACACGCAGACTTGAGATAGAACTGCCAGCTGTCTTGATTCGGCGTGTCTCGACTGACACAAAATCTCTGACAGTGATTGCTTTGTCAGACGCATTAAATGGCAAGAAACCCTTTTGGTACGCCAACTCGATGAAGGCTGAGTCTTGCTGAAGAAGATTTCGAAAATCACGCAATAGACGGCGATGATCACTCGAATTCTGTGTATACGTGGCATACGAAGAGATATTCTTCGACTGTCGTGTTGTCAGTCATAATTACTCTTTGACAAATGATGAGCTGTCTCCCAGCGTGATTTATTTATATTGTCTGGATCAACTGAGCGTGACTTTTGACTGTGTCTTGATCAACTCAGCGTGACTTTCATTTTTTTGAGGCCTACAACTATGTCACGGGGCAAACCATACATGTGATATCATGATTCAACCATCTCAGGGTCCTCATGACGAAACCAGGGGCACTCAGCTCTCGCCTCGCTACATGGGCAATATTACTGTCCTCCTACCATATGGTCTTCGTCCCGCAAAAGGCTGTTAAAGGTCAAGCTCTGGCAGACTTTTTAGCAGCCCACCCAGGCTCGAAGTCGGCCATAATATATGAAGGAATCGTAGATAAGATCGCCGACTCGTATGTGGCCTCTCACGATGATATATGGCGAATGTTCTTCGACGGCGCTTCAAGGATCAGACCCAGGGGCAACATCGTCGTCGGAGTCGGGGTGGTGCTGGTTTCTCCTTTCGGACTGGTGATCAATCGCGCTTAGTCCCTCACAGAACCCTGCTCTAACAATGTGGCCGAGTACAATGCTTTGGTCATTGGCCTCCAACTTGTAAGAGAGCTGGGGGTAGAATATCTTGAAGCGTACGATGATTCACAGTTAATCGTCAATCAAATCCGGGGTTAGTACGAAGTCCGCCATGAAGACATGATCCCCTATCACCAAATAGCGATCAATATCATCTCGTCATTTGAAGGGTTCTTCATCGAACACGTCCCCAGACTCCAAAATATCGAAGCCGATGCCCTAGCAGGCCTTGCTGCTTCCCTAGCAGTGCCGAACCATATTCATCATTTGGTGGACATGATAGGCCATGAACTGGTTTGTCCCAAGAATAACGTTCAATTTGTGGCGAGTTATTCCGCTCAGACGATCGACGAAGTACCAGACTGGAGACAACCATTCATTGACTTCGTAGTCTACGACATCCTACCCGAGAACCCAAAGGAAGCTACCTCTATCAGTAGGCGTTCTCTCAGATTCTTTTATGATACAGAGACGAAAATGCTGTATCACCGATCCTACGATGGATTATTACTTCGATGTCTGTCAAACGCAGAAGCTAAAGAAGTCGTACATGAAGCTCATGACGGTGTCTACGGGGCCCATCAGCCTGGCCCAAAATTGCAAGATTGTCTTTGCCGAATGGGCTACTACTGGCCCACGATGGTAGCAGATGCGATAGACTATGCAAGAAAGTGCAAAGCCTGCCAAGTCCATGTGGACTTCATCCACCAGCCATCCGAATTTCTACATCCGACGGTGGCTTCCTGGCCATTCGAAGCATGGGGAATGGATATCATCGGTCCGATCACTCCACCTTCTTTCCGAGGACATCGTTTTATACTCGCAATCACGGATTACTTCTCCAAATGGGCGGAAGCTGTTTCGCTTGCAGAAGTAAAGACTTCAAACGTGATCAGCTTCCTCAAGCATCACGTCATCTATCGCTTTGGACTGCCCCGAAGGATCATCCATGATAATGGTCCGCAGTTCGCAAGCCACGCCTTCTATCGGTTCTGCGACAAGCACCGCATCTAGAATATTGCTTCAAAACCATACAATCCGGCAGCGAATGGGTTGGCAGAAGCATTCAACAAAACCATCATCAAGTTGCTCAAAAAGTTCGTATCATCCAACAAACGCGACTGAAACAAGAAGCTTGGTGAATGCTTATGGGCATACCGTACTACAGTCCGGACGGCCACTGGGAACAGACCATTCTCTCTGGTGTACGGGAGTGAGGCAGTTCTTCCATTGGAGACTCAAATACCCTCGCTCCGCGTCGCTCTTACTTACCAATTGACGACGGACGATAACTACCGTCGCCGGCTACAAGAGTTGGAGGCCTTAGATGAAAATTGCCTCTTGGCTCAGCAACGAATCAAGCTATACCAAGTATGCATCTCCGGAGCCTTCAACAAGAAGGTTAAAATCAGAACATTCCAAGTGGGTGATCTCGTTCTGGCAGTTCAGAGGCCGATGGTTATGACTCACAAAACTGCCGGCAAATTCCAGCCAAAATGAGAAGGTCCATTTATCATCGAGGCTGTATTCTCCAACGGTGCTTACCGCCTCGCAAAACAAAACGGAGACTTGCTCATGTTGCCCGTCAACGGCAAGTTCCTGAAGAAATATTATGTCTAAGCGACATTCTTCGAATCCCAGACTATTGAGTTATGTACCCGCCAGTACCGCTGAACTCATATTCTCCAAATCCTAGAGTATTGAGTTATGTACCCGCCGGTACCGCTGAACTCACACTCGTAAAATCCCAGATTATTGAGTTATGTACCCTCCAGTACCGCTGAACTCATATTCTTCCCCCAAATATCCCAGATCGCTGAGTTATGTACCCGTTGGTACCGCTGGACTCACATCCCGACTACAAATCTTCCAGAATGACGAGTCATGTACTCTTTCATACCATTGAACTCACATGCCGACTCTAACTCTCCCAGATTATCGAGTTATGTACCCGCAGGTACTGCTGAACTTACACTCTGGTCACTATTGATAAATCTATATCGTCTCTCCTAGGTAGTAAGTCATGTATGATCATACCTCTGAACTTTTCTCCTAAAAGAGCATCCTCCCTCATGATCTACTACCCGCACTCTCAGTGCACAAAAAGGGTAACAGATCCACAAAATTTCCAAAACGACCACGTCGATGTTACC
The DNA here is from genome assembly GCA_029216955.1 of Iris pallida. Taxonomy (NCBI): domain Eukaryota; kingdom Viridiplantae; phylum Streptophyta; class Magnoliopsida; order Asparagales; family Iridaceae; genus Iris; species Iris pallida. The sequence goes on along the minus strand of JANAVB010041416.1, from coordinate 6,910,602 downwards.
TCTGAGTCGTCTCACTTCCGCCAAAAACAAATCATTCCCTACATAGAACCTCCATGTCCTCATTACCTCTGAGTCGTTCTATGTACCCCTTCATGGAGCCCACTCCTGCCATGTCCTCCTTACCACTGAGTGGGAAGGCTCCATCGAAGAAACCCTCATGCTTGACATGTCTTCATTACCTCTGAGTAAGTATGTTGGTTTATCTCTCAACTTATTATCCGTATATAGAACCAGGATACGCCAAAGATAATAGGTCCATAAAAAATCTTCCATTGAGGCAACTACTACAAGCAAAGAATGGAGCGAATGTACTTCGGCCATTCAAAATCGGTTACATTCATATGACTATATTTCACAAACAAGCCAGAAAGGTTCTCTATCATTTCATTCAGACAAAAGGGAAGAAGATTACATCAATATCCAAAAGAAGCAAAACATAAACCACAGCCAAAGACAGACAGAAATATCAAGACAAAAAGACAGACATTTATGAGAGCCCACGAATCCTAGTTATGGGGGCGTATATACCAATCCCTCAACCATTTTGCGAATGAAGGATGTACTTGAGCAAGATCCTCGTCCGAAATAGGAAGATCAGAACTCCCAATACTACCGTCGTCAGACTGGGGCTCCTCCTTTACAGCAATGGGCGCCATCTCTCCTTTCTGTTCCTCCGCTTCTGGTGTTACCTCCTCCTTAACAAGCGATGATTCTTGTTTGAAAGGGGGCAGCAACTCTTCCATCACAATGATCTCAGCCTTCGGCAGGGTTGCTGCAAGAATCAAAGATAAAAAGAAACAAAGTCAAAAGATGGTCAGGGCCTTATGCGGCACAGTCCAAAAAGGAGCTCATGCGATTCTATTCAGAGGAGCTTATGTGGTTCAGTTTTCTCACAGACCCATGCGGATGAATCCAGGAGGGGCTCCATGCAGATTGGTTCAAAAGAGTCCATGCGGCTCTGATCGACAGGTCATTATGCGGTTCAGTTTATGAAGTATTCATGCGGCCCACTAAGACAACTCTCATGCGGCTCGGACATGGGGTGTACCCCCATGCGGCTCGGTTATGGGACATATATACGGCCCATACAATTCGAACAGTTTGTATTAAAGGCTTATGCATAAAGCAAGCAACAGAGCCGACTCTGTTAGGGTTTCGAAGCATATGACTTTCCCAAATCCTTACCCTTAACGGCAGGATAAACGTCGGAATGAGCTTTGGGTGCCGCAGTCGACGTCGAGGCCACGCCCTTACCCTTCGCCGCAGCCTTCGCCGCAACCTTGGAGGACTTGGGAGCCATTACTGATGATCAGAAAGGAAGACGAGGACAAAAAAAAGCTAGGGCAAGAGCAGAAAGTAAAGAAGTCTTTTTTCCAAAAATACGCTGCTATTTATAGGCGAAGACCATAGACCGACGCATCGATCCATGTGCAGTGTAACGGACTCTTCGGTTATCAAGGCGATCCGACTATTCAAGGATAAACTCTTGGGATCCTGCCCCCAAAAGCGGCTTTAAATCTGACAGCAAATCAAAGGCAATCAATGCAAAGATTTGCACACGTGGCATGAAGACGTGGCAAGGAGCTTATGCGGCCAGAGAGCCCATGCGGCTGGAAAGCCCATACGGCTCAGATGGCCATGCGGCTGAGGAGGCCATGCGGCTGAGACATCCATGCGGCCAAAATATCCTATACGGCCCGAAGAGTTTTTACATGGCCATGCTTCTTATTCAAAGTATTTTAATTTTGCAAATTGAAAACATTGAAGGGGGTCTTGTAGAAGCATGGAAAAGAATAAAGAAAGGCCCATGCGGCTTAGGATCCCCATACGGCTCAGGATTCCATGTTGCTCAAGGGTCCATACGGCTTGGATAGTTCCATACGGCCCATGAAGAAGCCACGTGACCTTCAACAGTTCTTCTCGACATTCCGCTACATTTAATGCCCTGACGGCTGCTCTGACAAATGACGGCTATGACCGATCTGACATAAAGACGCAATAATGACTGACATGATGGCGTGTTCATAGGAAAGAGGAGAAAATCTCCTTACAGCTGGCAAAATCCAACAAGTCCCGAGGCCACTCCATGCGGCCGCTCACTTCATGCGGCCACCCACTTCATGCGGCTGCCTATCCCCATGCAGCTGCCCATTGCCATGCGACTGCCTATCCCATGCGGCTGCCCATCCCCATACGACTTTCCATCCATGTGCGGCTGCCCATCTTTATGCGGCTGCCCATCCTCATGCGGCTGTCCATCCTCATACGGTTGTATGCTTCATGCGGCTGAGAGGACCACCCATATGCGGCTCTGCCAAGATGGTCCATTTGAGATACGTGGCGCTCTTCACGATAATTGAGACACGTGGCAGTCTTATCTTCCTTGGAACTGTGGGTGCTAACAAATCCTAACAAAATTAGATTTGTTGTAATCGTCATAATTGCTCTGATCAAATCAAATCAAGCAAATTGGACACGTGATAGGCTGTCACAAATCACGAAGATTCATGGCAATCTACATTTATTGCCCACAAATATTTGATACAATCCACGTTAATTACCTAGATTTGCTACAATCAGAATGAATGGCCCAGATTAATTGATCCTTAACCGCCGACTTCTTAAGGAGAAAATTATTTGCAAACCCTAATGATCACACCCTCACCTCTATAAATAGCAAGGTTCCATTCCCTTGCAAACCCTGGAGAATTCAGGAGAGGAGAGCAGAGACGGAGACATAAACAGAGGAGCGAAAAAAGAGAGAGCACTACAGAGACATCCAGAGATCTAGCCACCGAAGGTGCAAGGGAGTCTCCCCGCACGTCCAAGAGTATTTCTTCACCAGAGCCAAGGCTGCATCCGATCGTCCAAGGAGTAAGGCAAAGCTGCCGTTGCTTTCCCGAGCCTTTACCGTCACCTCCCAGAAAAACTAAACAATTGTACTTAGATTGATGTACCTAGGTTTTCGTCCCTAGGCTTTCTTTATACGAGCGAGTTTGTATTGTGAAGTAAAAGTCCATTCCTCCGATATAATTGTTCTGTTCTTTTATAATTCATGGCAAACACTAATTAAATAGCAATTGAGATTAGTTTAAATCCTAATAGATAAATCATCCTCTTAATTCAAACAACTTTAAAATTCAATTCAAATATATCTCTCAAAAAAATAAAACTAAATAATCTTATTTTTAATTCAAAAACTATATAAAATTTATTCAATAAAATCAACTTCCGATTTATTCATAATAAACTAGTTTAAAATTAACCTTTTAGTATTTAAAAAATATAATCTAATAATAGTTTCGAAAATTAGAATTTAAAATATATACATGAATTAGATTCATGTACCTCACATACAAATATTTACAAAATTATTGTTTTTCTAAATTACTACCATATTTGAACTATAAACTAAAATAAAAATAAAATAACATTTTGGAGAAATCTCGACATGATGCTTTTCACAACTTTAAGTAATTAAGAATAATTATCATATATTATTTTGAAAACTATACTTCTATATAATAATGTTTTCTAAAATATGTCACTCGTACATATTCGCACTCGACGAACAAATACGAAAAAATGAATCAATACCAATTAAATAAAAAATTGTAGTAAAATTTAGGGGATTTACATCGTACCCAACTTCCAAGAATTTTTTCCTCGAAATTAAAAAATAACTAGGGTATGTAGTGTTGAGAAGGTATAGGGTATATCAGTAAGGAAATATGATTAAGTCAAGGAAACGACGTTCAACACAAACATGCATTAGAAAATCGTGATTTAGATAGTAGGAAAATAAATCACAGATATGGTTTTGAATGATAGTCGCTAGTTAAGGCAATAAAATCATGATAATACGAATTAGAGAATAGTAAGGGATCAAGTAGATCAAAGAGAATAATTTAGGGACTTGGAAGATATGGTTCCTTGAGAGAATATAGTCGTCTAGGTTTTGGGTATGGCTAAGGAAATGATTTGAATCATTCTCAAATTTCAAGAATGATTAGAAGGTCACGATAAGGAATCTAGGGCCGAGGAAAAAAAGACGAATAACTCTAGACGAGGATATAGTCACATTGGTTGGTCGGTGGCTAACTATCTTGGTAATAGATGGTGGGGCAATTAAGGGGATATCAAGTACAAGCATTTGTCTTTCTAAAATAGGTGAAAGACGAAAATAATAAAGAATTTGAAGAAGATATTATCGAATACGAATACGTGGTTCAAAGGCGACTAAATAATTTCAATAGAATTGTTAAGGCGGTCGTAGATGAGATTCTAGAGGGCAAATTTTACTATGTCTCTATCCATGTAGAACGATATATGAAAAGCGAATCAAAGTGCACTTGGTTGATCAGACTATCATGTACCGGTTCTAATTAGACAATATGTTAGTGAGCGCGTGCTCAACAACATATGTCTTGAACAAGCTCGATAAATGGATAAACTTGCAAAACTAGACTATAGTAGCAATATAGGTCAAGATGGTAAAATCATAGGCACGTGAGATTATGATTGAAAGAAAGTAGAATTAGTTCAAACTCCTTAAGAATCTATGTCTTGTCTAGTGTTCGTGCCTATGTAGTCATCCTACTGTCTACTTGTCTAAGTTATTGGTTAAGATAAAATAGAATGTTAGGTTGTGAGGTATTGTACCCAACTTACAAGAGTTAAACTAGTGGTGTCATGGGACAATGGGACATGTCTACCTAGTATGGGTTACCTTCTTAACCTCTATCAAGCACAAAGGAAGGATAAGAATTACGATATAAGGGATCAAGCAAGATACAAATCTAGGAGTCAAACGAAAGTTCAAAAATAGAATCGAGAAAGGAGGTCAAGTATGTGGATGAGATCCAAGACACTAATCATATACGCAGGCTTGCTTGGTACGGTAAAGTAACCAAACAATTTATCTTAACCTGCATGGGCCACCACAAAAACATGTAACGTCGCAGTCCCAAAATACGTAGGACTAGAAACGTAGACATGCCAGCCGTATAATAAATATACGTAAGATATAAAATACAGTAGAAACAATGATAACTAATCTTATCCACAATAAAGATAAAGTTTTTATAGAACTAAGCAAGAATTTGTCTTTGTATATGATGTTGGGCGGAGACAAATCCAATATCAACTAGTAAAAGAAAAAATACATAAACAAAGAAATGACTCGGCAAAGAGCGACGTGGACGATCCAAGAGCAATCACCTTCGAAGGAATAGAAACGATCATGGCCTTGGCTAGAACACATGCGAAGAGGCAAGAATACACACCTGGAGAGATCACCAGGTCCTCAGAGAGACGTAACAAGACACATAATATCATGCCATAATACTGAATATAAACTGCTCAATAAATAAGTCAAATTGGATCATATCCTGGTCCAATACATCACCATTGAATTAGCGTACCATCCTCCAACCAAACAAGGACAGGAGATGGCACACTAACCAACGATGAAGTATCTTTCCAAGTCACGAATCCAATACGGTATTCGGACCACAACAAGGTTTAGTACCTTCTTATCGAAGTAGTGAGCCATACCTACAACCAAACAAGGACAAGATGTGGAAAACTAGTCCGCGATAAGTTACTGTTCCAAGCTACGGTCAGATATAAGTACTCAAACCGAAAAGTACACATACCTAACAGATAAGGTAGCCGAACCAGTCTAAGTGAATGCAGTTTTAAGAACAACCTCCAACGTATGGGCTCTCTGGCTAAAATAGGATCGGCATAATCCCCCTTGGGGAACCGGGGGCCTCACTACAATAAATAAAGGGGTCGTCAACCCGCATCTCCGGCAGAGCATACAGTCACAAGGGTAAAGTGCATAGTAGCCCATACGCTTAGGATATGTCCTCCCCGCCCCATACCTATATATTGTTTTCACAACATATAACCTCTATTAACTGCTAAGTCAAACTGTCATACAATACTATTAGCAGTTAAACCTGTCACGACCCGCACCCACGGTGAGGGTACGAGTACGTAACAGTGCCTAGCCTACGCCGCAGTGTCGGCGGTAGAACGTTGTCCTAGGTTACTATCTAATCAACAACTCACACAATTATATAATGTACTTGTCAAATCTCAACTCCGAACGGAGGACAAATATAGATATAATGAAATCTCAATCACAGTCTAAGCACGATAAGATAACACAGAAGTTATAACTAAAGACTAAACAACAACATTTATAAACTACTAAATAATAATATCTCAAACAAACTCAAATACAAACTTGTATCTCAGTTATTACAATTCAAGTTCTAAAAGATGAAAACTAAACCAAGTCTACTAGCTAGTCTTTCGATCACTCCTGAGTGTCGGGGCCATAGGTAGCTAAGCCATCTCCTGCTCCAAGGCAAGTAGGGCAAATTTCCTCAGGGCAATCATCTGTAATATTTTCAACAGGTCTAGTCAGGACAGGAACGAGTACAATTCATCAAGAAATTCCAAGTAAATGACAGAGAACTATAAAGCAGTTATAGACAGTTGTATTGATGAATATGGCAGTTTATATTCAGGTGATGGTAAGAAAGACAGATAAAGTGCAAGAAAAGAAAATAACTAAACAAGAGAAGAATCATAGCAATAAAGACTGTAAAATAAGATCTAGCTGAACTAGAGTAACATAATGAGTTCAGATGGTACAATATAAGTCGAGTGTAATCCCAATGTGAGTCTAATATAAGATGAGTCGAATGTGATCCCAGTACAGTATGAGTCGAAGGTGATTTTAATCATTGTTCTAATAAGGTGAATCGAATAAGGTGATACGAATAGTGTGATACGAATAGTGATTCACATGATGTTCTAATAATGATTCGAATAAATTCTCCAAGTGTGTTTTAAAATACTTAGTTAGACATATAAACAGCTAAGGGTAAATCTGGCACATCACACACCTGGCCGGGTGTGGAATGGCTATCGTTCGAATATCATTCACATGGGGTGGTTCGAATAGTAGGAATATTCACATGTCAAATCAAGTATTTCTCCGCCCATCTAATACAAATGAATCTAAAATCTGACACATCAATCGAATAAAAGTCCAACCAGCATATGAAGATACGAATAGGTGGTTCGAATAGTGATTCGTATGGTGATTCGAATAATAGAGGTAAGACGAATAAGTATGTGTGTCGTATACATGGATTCAGAAATAACAATACGTGTTTGTAATAAAGAATCACATACAGCTAACTAGAACTGATGTACAGTAATTGACAAATAAATGAGAAAACTATCAGAGAATGTACTCGCCTGCTACTCTGAAAAGAGTAGTGTAATATCAGATGTCTGCACCAGAGTCACAATATCCTAAAATAGAGCAGTACAGGTTATAATATGTTTAAAATAAGATAAATGAAGTTTATGATGCAATCTACATGATTTCTAGGCCAATCTAGGTCAAAGTCAACTCTAAGTCAAACCTGGTCAACTGTCTAGGTCAAACTAGGTCAATTGGTCACATCTAGACTCAATGTTGACTTTTGGTCAACTTCAGTCAATCTTAGACTATTGGTCACTATCTAGGTCAATCTCTATAAGGTTAACTGAATTCTAACTCCAAGCCATAATTAACCTATTCTAAGATATTAATTAACCTATATCATTATATATACACTACAATCCTATATATCTATATACATATTAAGTATCACTCTAACCTTCCTTAAGACAACAACCTCTATATCAACAATATATATCCTTATATATATGCATCCTATGTGAACTCTCAAACAAGCCACATATATATACATACATGCATATCTACCCTAGGCTATAGAGTATGATACCAAATCACCAACCAACCCTATATATGCACATAGCTATAATAACTATAGAGTATATAACAAACCCTCTACAACTAATGGCACATCCTACCTATACCATGGTTATACCTAAGATACCAAGAAAGGGAGAAACTGGAATGGGTGAGTAAGGACACTAATAGTTCAGTATGGACTGAACTCAATTCTTGCTGCCACTCACTCTAAACACATGATCCCTTACACTCTATGAACACCCTCACCAACTGAACCCTCTCCCTCTCACTGGTCCCTGTGCAAGAGGAGTACATAATCAATATCCTGTCCCTAAACACAGGACATACCCAGGTTTAATGAGAATCCCCAATGCAGGTCACCCAGGCATCTAACTGGGGTTTCTAAACATCAAGTGGTCTAATCTAACACTCCTACCAAGCTACTGCTGCTACTGTATTGCAGCAATACAATACACCACATCTCACTACCCACCCCTACTCACTGTACTCTATTGCAGCTGCTGCAATTGCTGCTAAAATGCAGGCCAAGGCAGGGCAAGCCAAGGCAAGGTATTGCCTGCTGCTACAATGCAATGCTAACCACTGCCAAGGAGGCCAAGTACAGGCCCTGGTCTGCTGCCTGCATGTTCTGCTGTAATGCCATTGCCTGCAGCCATACCACAAGACAATGCCACTGCTACCTGCATTGATCAACAGTTTCCTCCTTCCTTCCTTCCATCTCTCATACTCTCAAACCATTCTCCATATTCAACACAATTTAACCAATATCTACTAACATCTAACTATAGAGAATTGAACACAAAACATAAAACAGTCCTATAGACCTGCCTAATTACCATCACAGTTTGAAATCCTAAAGTCCTAATCCTATCAAAATCTCAATCAGTGATGTGTGTGTGTATGTTTGTCCATATGTTAATCTGAAAACAGTGGGTAAATCAGGAAAAAGTGGGTAAATCAGTAATGTGTGTGTCATATTACGATTGTGTGTAGGTAACAATGTGTCTCAGGAACATGCTAAGGGAGTTGATCTCAGTTAACTATGTAAATCAAAATCAAAGTGTTAACCAATCAAAACCAATTTCTCAATTTCAGGAATTACCCAACAGTTAACAAATATAAGACAGAGTTGTGTGTGGCTGAAACAGTGTAATATCAGTGATTCTCAGATTCTCTAATAGAGAGTGTGTGTGTGTGTTAACAACAAAGTGAAGGACATTGTTATTAGGTTAGCATAGTGTGTGGGTGATGACAGGAATAATGGTGAATACATTTCAAAGAGTGGTGTGACAGGTTATGTTCTCAGTTTGTGTTTAACAGGAAACAGTGTGATTTACAACCCAACTCATCGCAGTTCAACCTCCCAATCTCAAATCCAAGACTGAACCAAGCCCATAGGACTGTAACTCCATTACTTAGGCATATACATACATGAGGACATTATAAAATGGGTATCAATTATATTATTTAACAATTTAATTTACATTTAAACTCTGAAATAGTCACAGTATCAGTAAAAATAGGAATTTCAATCTGAATTCGAAAATGAAATAGAATATATACAAATTAGGTTAGGGTAGAGTCGTACACGTGTCCAGAGTCGACACGAGTCCTCACGTGTCTCCACGACTGGACACGGTATGTCCAAGTCATGAAACACGTACAGACATATTACGTGCACAGACTGTATCGTGCTGCGATACAGTCGACTCGTAGACACGACTCGTGTCACTTCGTGCCATGTGGACGTATCCCTAGGTTCGCCAAGGATAGGGGAACATGTATAGGTGTCTGTATCGTGTCCACTTAAGCCGTGTCCAAAGAAATCAATGCGTATCAGTGAAGTTTACACGTGCGTGCGTGTGTGTGCAAAAATCCATACGGGTGGGATTTCTCCAAAACCCTTCGATGAAATCTATTCAAAATTTGTGTGTGTCGTGTCAGTCAGTAGGCCGTGTCCACCAAATTTCAGCTCACGAGAGCCCGTGTCGTGTCCGCAATGGCACCCGAGCAGTTGGGCAGCGCACCGGGGCCTCGTGCGTACGTGTGTGTCAAAATATGGACACGAACGTGTCTAGAAATGTGCTCAGTAGGACACGAATATGAAGTACACATATAGATCTAGGAATTAAATCAAAAAGGTTTGGAAAAACAGAAAGAAAATCCCTCTTAGGCATTTCATCAAACACCTAGGATACGCTACGACAAGTGTCCGATACGGACACCAAACGGACACGAAATCCACCCAAATTTTGGGGACACCTAGGAGACTCCTAGATCTAGCCCTAAATGCAAAGAAAACCAAAATTTAAATAAATTTAAAGGGTTTTACCTATATGTGCAAAAAGCATGGAAAAGCTTCAAATGGGAGATTCTTCCTTGCTAGCCAAATGCTCCCAAATTGTCCCAAAGCTGGGATTAAACCTCAAAATCAGAAAATAGGAGAGTATTAGGTTCTAATGCAAGAAACTAGTATTAAAAAAATTTAAAATGGATTTATGGAGATTTTTGGAAGAGGGAAAAATACCTTTCTTTTCCAATGTTGAAATGAATAAAAGAAAGAGGCAAGCCCTAATGAATAAGTGTTTATATATGGTGGGGATCCCTATGGCTGGTCATTTAGGGTTTGGTTAGGGTTAGGGTTTACTAAATGGCCCATGGGCTTAAGTCATGATCAATCAAATCATTAAGCCGTAAGTCATTTCATGAAACCACAAGCCTTGACTTAAATTCACTAAACCAAATCCCCTCATTCTAAAAATAATCTCTAATGACTAAAATGAGTTAACTCAAGCTAGACTAGGGTCACCATAGCTAGGGTTAGCTTCTAGTCTAGTCCACTAGGTCTCAACAAGTTAAAGTCAACTAGAATTTGCCAATTAAATAAATCATCAAATAATTCAAATAAGTCAAGATGACCAATTTACCCCTAGGCTAAAAATAATAATTAAATCATACTAATGACATGGTTAGGCTCTAGGTCATGCAGTCTCAAGGGTTTCATTAGCAGCACGTCAAAATCATAAGCCGTGACTTAAAACAGTTTTAAATAGTTTAAAAAAATAAATAAAAATCACAAAAAATCATAATGTGAAATAAATACAAATAAATAATATTTATAATACAAAATTTCAAAAAATACCCTCATTTCAGAAACTGGATGTTACAATCCTACCCCCTTAGAAAAATTTCGTCCTCGAAATTTAAGTCGGTCGTACTCCTTCTTAGGTCAACCACCCACAATCAAAGTCTCTAAGCAATTCCTAACTCATACAATTTGAAGAATAATATATAGAGTCATGGTCAACCATAGCAGTTGAAGGTCTCATCTAGATGGACTAGTCATATTAGATCAAAACAGCCCCATGGTATCAACATGCAAGCAATATAGGGTGTTCTGCTGGAAAGATAAAGAAGTAACAAATCATTAAGGTGTAGGACAGTCTACCTATCACGACCCGTACCCTAGAGTTAGGGCACGAGAAGTGGGTATGTCCAGCCTACGCCGCAGTGTCGGCGGTAGAACGCTGTCCTAGGTCTCATGCATCTAACAGTATAAGGCTAAACAGTTTATACTCCCCGAATGGGGGTGACATAGCAGATACAGACTCAATCACATCTAAGGTAGAGCATGATAAGGATAGATAAAATATGAAATCCAAAAGAGATACAACAGAGAGAAATCTACGTGTCTAAGATACACAAATCCAGAAATACATCTCAAATCTCCAAACTCAGATACAGTAATCCATAAAGTAAATACAACTCCAGACAATTGAAAATAGCTAACTAAACAACCTCTAATGTGTCTCCTCTAGGCTAGCAGGCAATCTCCAAGCTATCTGTAAAATTTATCAACAAGTCCAGTCAGGACAGGAGCGAGTACAGTACATCTCAGCAATATCATAACAGGTTAGGAAATATAAACATGCTAGAGAGTAAGATACAGGATCTGAAGAAATAACATGATGAAAAGGAGAGAGACTGTAAGTAAATAGCTACACTATATAGAGAACTATCAGTGACTAGTGATTCAGAGCACAAGATGGTTATGTAAACGGCACGATGTTGTACACGAGTAATCTACAGAGGTTGTACACGAGTAATCTACTGGATTGATTACATAACCACTTCTACTCCCTCGTCCCAATCAATACACAAGGATCTAGATATGATATGTTATTGCACACGAAGTATAGTCGCACACGAGATCATGTGAATACATGAATATACACGACTTCATACGATTTGTACACGAATGTCACGAATACAAGGAGTACACGATGCTCACGATAAAGTACACGAACACGAATACCCGATGTATCCGCTAAGGGGATAACATCGCACAACAAGATCCATATAGTACTAATCCGTGTTTCCAACGTGTCAGCATCATATAAAGTAATCTAAAGCAGGAAATATAATCTTAAACAAGATATGAAATGATTAGAGAATGTACTCGCCTGGTGTCTGAATGTCCAAAGTATATATACTGTCCGAGGAGAGGTGTCTGGCTCCTAATCAGAACAGCACAAGTCACAACATGTCCAGAAGGGTAATATAAAACACTACAATGCATTCTACATAAATCTAGGTCAAACTAGGCTAAAGTTAACCCTTGGTCAACTCTGGTCAACTGCACTAGTCAAACTAGGTCAAACTAGGTCATGTCCTAACCCAGCAAGTCTTACTAGGCCTAACCAAGACTATCCTAGCAAGCACACATCAATACAAGGCTATACAAGCCAACATACACCCAACTCTATATATAGCATGCAATTATTCAATACTCAAATAGGCAAGAATTCAGATTAGATATACACTAGGTAATCTATTACTTTAAGCTATACATGTCTACACATATATACACATGCATATATTGGTATTCAACATTAGGTCTATAATTATGGCATTTCAAATGGCTGTATAAACTTATATATTACAATACAATATGCTAACATATATATAATATACATACATAGCTAAGTTAACTATATTCATAAATACTTATTTAAGAGGCTATGTGTGTGTATGTGAACATGGCAAAGGGGCAAGTGAGGGTTAAATGGGCATACATAGTGTATACATATCAAAGAGTGTCAAAGTGTAAGTGAACAAAGTGTCAAGTGTGATAGTGTCAACATAGTGTAAGGGGTACATGAGGTAATATAGGATTTGTGTTAATATAGAATATTATATCTCATTAACTTGTATATTGTATATATTATATCTATTATTACGTTACATTCATGCTTGCATTCATTCATCATTCATTTATTCTCTTATACTACTATATGCACCATACATTAAATACTATGGAACCTACATATTCATTACAAGCCATACTTATACATGCTTACATTAGATAGGATACTTACACCTCATATATCATTTATTTAACTATTTACTCATGCTTGCATTCTCTATTTAGTTACATAATGTATATATATTAACATGGATTAAAATCAAATAGAACATTATATTACACATAAGGGTGCACAAAATGCATATGCCGAATAGTAACTCCTACTAATAATCAATACTGTACCAATTCAGTATGAATTAAATTCTAGGATTAAAGTATGTTATAGATCTATGCGTTAGCTTTCCGAAACTTCAAAAGGATCGCGTTTTCGTTTCCGGAAACTCCCGAAATCGCAAAAACACCGAGAACGCATTTGTCTTTCGTACAGCTGACACTCAAATAATTCTCCAGAAAGTTACAGATTGAAATAGGCCTATTAATACATGTTTTTGGAAAGCTAACTTCAATACGCTTCTTTTAAAAAAAACGGGAGATTAAACCGAGCTTTGATCTAGAAGTTATGACATTTCTAAGTTAGGGCTGAAATTAAAAACGTGGATAAAAATCATGACGGATTTGGGTAGTTTGAGACAAAAGAACACAAGTATATAACATAATATATCAAGAACTCACTCTCTACACTAATATATATATATATATATATATATATGAGACACTATAGAACACATCTCCAATACAAAAATATGAGATTAAACATGTAATAATTCATTCATACATAACAACAACACATAGTGTGTCCAAATTTGGAATTTTCCCACATGGATACAACCACAACACAAAGGACACTCCTATGACCTCCAAATGGACACGAAATGGACACAAATGGAGATACAACCATGGGGGTCATTCCTATGGGTTCAAAATAGACCTATATGCATGAGGAAATGAAAAGGAGAAGGGATTTATACCTTCCGGTAGATCGAATCGAAGAAAAGCCTTCCCGGAGCGACACCGACACGTAGAGATTCCAAAAGGACACGAACGAGCTCCGAATCCTCCCAAACTTGGGTAGCTTCCTCCTTGGCTAGAATGGAGAAGGAAAGAAGAAGATTTGGTGGCAAAATGGAAGGATTTGGTGGAGAAATTGCTAGGAATTGCTCTCTAGGAATTTGGGGAAGAACAAGAGAGAGAGTGTGGATGAGAATAATGAAATGAACTTGAGCCTATCCTCTCCCAAAGTGGCTGGCCATATGGGACTATTTGTCCTATTATGGTAAGGTCCAAAATGCCCCCACTAACCTATTCTATGAGTATTAGGAAAGGACTAATTGGTTGGGGCTAAATTAGTCATTCTAAAGTCTCTAATCACACTAACCTTATCCATAATAATTAGTCTAACCTCTAACTAAAATATTTCTATCATGTGAACTAAATTTAATATCATGTGGGCCATGCCTAACTAGTGTGTGGGTCCCACTAGAGTCAAACTACCCCCGGGTCCCCGTTTCAAGTCGGATTGAGTTGAAATTCGAACCCGACTCAAATAACCCCAAAACAATATCATAAATAATAAAATAATATCAAAATAATTCAAAGAGGTCAAATGCAAAAATATCCTTAGGCAAAAAATGACATTAAAATATTATAATCACATGGTTAGGCTCTAGGTCAAACAGTCTCTAGGGTTTCACTAGCAAAACGTCAAAACCACAAGTCATTGATTTAAAAAAAAAATTAAAATAATTTAAAATCACCAAAAATCATATCATGAATTAAATATCATTATTAAAATAATTATAAACACAAAATTTCAAAATTACCCTCATTTGGGAAACTGGGTGCTACAACTCTACCCACCTTAGAAAAATTTCTTCCTCGAAATTTAAGATCGATAGTACTTCTTCTAGAGCCTCTAACCTACCCAATATCTAAGGTAACACTTCCTAACACTGGAATAATAAACGGACATCTAAAAAGTGTCAATCTAGGAATACCTCCAATACTGCTCTGCTGTACGACGGTAATGGAACTTCAATAAAATATGGACTGGAACCTATATCCAAGGGACTAGACCTATTTTAAAGTGGTCTTAACTAAGGATGGAAAGGAACTGATCATAGGCTATAGGTATGCTCAAACTATTATCTTCCTATTAACCATCTATTAATACATTCTATTACCATAGGACGATGCATTACTAAGACATATAGGCCCTTATCTCTCATAACACATTTATACTCACCAAAAGACTAGTACATCCTATCAAGGCTGATACTATACTCTCTCATAAATCTCATAAGCTACATATTTATAGACACACATCCCCACATCAAGGACTAACCTATATATCTACAACAGATACTAATGGGGTGACGTCCCTATTTCCCAACAATCAAGGTCTTAAGAAAATTTATCTAAATCATGCAATTTGAAGGAATAGTATACAAGGTCAGGGCATACCATAGCAGTTGGAAGTCTCACCTAGGTACACTAATCATTCTAGGTCAAAACAGTACTATGGTATCAACACACAAACAATCTAGGGTGTCCTAATTGGAAAGGTAAGGGAACAACAATCATCAAGGTTGTAGGGATGTCTACCATCCTATATAAAAATTGGTCATTAACAAGCAACTAAGAAATTATTAAAAGGTTACTATTCCATAAAATGGCAAAAATTAAAAATTTAGGCACAACAAATCACAAATAGATTTTTGTCTTGACACGATCTAAGTTGATCAATTTCGGGATAAAACGAGATTTGGGCAAGAAAAAAAATCAATGAAATCAAAGTATGAGCACGAGCATCCAATGATGGAGGTTCAGGTCATGATTAAATTTAATACGACTGAGTACGAATACGAGGTTCATAGGCGATGAAAAGATTTCAAGGAGAATTGTCAAGGCTGTCGTGAATGAGACTCTAGGGTCAAGTTTAACTATGTCTCCACTCTCGTAGATTGATACATGAAAAAGCGAACCAAAGTACAATAGGTTGATCAGACCATCATGTACCGGTTCTGATTAGACAATATGTTAGTGGGTGGCCACCCAATAAAATATGTCATGACCAAGCTCGAAAATAGATAAGCTTGCAAAACTAAGGCTAATTTAGCAGCACAAGATATAAGGGTGGTAATGATGAAAGGAATTACATAGTCCAAGGTTCTTAACCAAACGGGTCAAGTAATCAGATAAGGTACAAGGTTAAGCATCTAAGGAAACAAGCAGAACACCATCACATGTCGGGTCGAAAGAATTGAGTCAAGGCTGTATTTCTAATTGAAATAAGAAAAAATTTAGTATAATGGTAGAGGTTATAGTTTAGCCAGTTGACCAAAAAATCATATCAAAAAAATAGAGTACAAGAAGACGGGTTTTAGTGGGACATGATATACCTACACGAAGGTGAGCTCGTCTAGGTCTTGCATATAAGATTTGTTGGAGGGTAACAGCTAGTATTATATTCCGAATATCAAAGTCACGATAAGGAACGTCAAAGGATCTCAATTAGAAAGTGGGAGTTCAAGAGGTGGTAATTAATGCACAAAAATAATGAAGATCGAGTTAGTCATCTGCTTCTGATACTCTTAATTTCATCTGGTCATAGTTTGCCAATCATATCTTTACCTCACCAGTCTCCATATAAAAATTTAACCTTTACTTAAACCCTTACCATGACTACCGTAGGCAATTCCCAATTTCCAAACATCACTCTTGAAGCACAACCCTCACATTTAGGAATCAACATTAACCATTTATTTAAATTTTCAAGTTCTTTCACCTTGTCTTAAATTTGACCCAAAACCTCTAAATCCCGTTTACGAATTCCTTGAACTTGTTCAAATTGTTCTCCTCGTATTATTTAATTTAAATCTCTAGGCCTTACAAAACTTATCTTCCATCATAAAATTAACTTCCGTATTTTCTTCGACATACACCCTTGAATATTATTCTCCTAAAAATATTTCACAACAATCTCTAAACTTCCATAACTTTGTGTTCTCTCTATCCCTAGTCATTTTCTCGCAACATCTTGTTTAATATCCTTATTAAACACAATTAACTTCTCTTTTCTATTACTAACCTTCTACATAGCCTCAGAGTAAAAGTTTTCCCCAGAATCAATAACCAAGATTTTCTAAGTTCTCAAAACTAGGTTGACCTCTGATATCCTCATTACTTTTGAATACACCTATAAACTATCTCATAACCCCAAAATTTCTCTAAATGTAATTGTTTCCAGATTGGCAGTATATATCTCCTTATTCTATTCGAGACCTTTACCACATTTCTATCTCAAGTTTCCATATGGAACACTCCACATTTGATTTCCTTTAGATCATCATAAAATAACCAGTTACGTCTTCTCTGAGCTACATAATTTACGTCACTTCCTTAGCCTTCCCCATGCAAAAGATACGAAGATTCAAGGGTTTCGAAGTACATCTGGTAGGGACGATAAGATATGGGTAATTAATGTAATGAGACAGAGTTTAAGATAAGAGGTAAATAAGAATGCAAGGGAATAATGGCGAGAAAGAATAATGAAGATATGTTCCTTCTCATTGGTTCAAACGAGAGGAACCCATCAAGCTTAAATTCGATAGCAAGGAATGAGGGTGAATCTAAACAAGAGGAAAAGGAATTCCAGTTGAAGTTCAAAATGAGTTTCTCAGGGGTCATCCCAGAAATCTCTCAAAGAATCCTAAGTGTGATTGAGTACCTTGGATTTGAAAATATTAATCTAAATACAAAATTAAATCAACAACTACAAAATTTTATCAAAATCATCAACTAATACCAGGATTTAAAGTTCTACAATGAATCCACAAAATCAAATTCAAATCAAGGAAAAAGGTGAATCAAAACAAGGAAAAGGAGTTTAAATCGGAATTCAAAATGAGATTCTCAAGGGTCATTCCAGGAATCTCTCAAGGAATCCTAACAGTGATTGAGTATCCTCTCATCCTAACATCTTAATTTATATATCCTATAGCAGGCTCGTAGTAGTACAACTAAGTCGTTGCGCTACTACAAAATTGTACTAATGCGAATCTCAACCTGCATGGGCCACCATTAAAAATGTGTCACGACCCGTACCCTAGAGTTAGGGCACGAGAAGTGGGTACGTCCAGCCTACGCCGCAGTGTCGGCGGTAGAACGCTGTCCTAGGTCTCATGCATCTAACAGTATAAGGCTAAACAGTTTATACTCCCCGAATGGAGGTGACATAGCAGATACAGACTCAATCACATCTAAGGTAGAGCATGATAAGGATAGATAAAATATGAAATCCAAAAGAGATACAACAGAGAGAAATCTAAGTGTCTAAGATACACAAATCCAGAAATACATCTCAAATCTCCAAACTCAGATACAGTAATCTATAAAGTAAATACAACTCCAGACAATTGAAAATAGCTAACTAAACAACCTCTAATGTGTCTCCTCTAGGCTAGCAGGCAATCTCCAAGCTATCTGTAAAATTTATCAACGGGTCCAGTCAGGACAGGAGCGAGTACAGTACATCTCAACAATATCATAACAGGTTAGGAAATATAAACATGCTAGAGAGTAAGATACAGGATCTGAAGAAATAACATGATAAAAAGGAGAGAGACTGTAAGTAAATAGCTACACTATATAGAGAACTATCAGTGACTAGTAATTCAGAGCACAAGATGGTTATGTAAACGGCACGATATTGTACACGAATAATCTACAGAGGTTGTACACGAGTAATCTACTGGATTGATTACATAACCACTTCTACTCCCCCGCCCCAATCAATACACAAGGATCTAGATATGATATGTTATTGCACACGAAGTATAGTCGCACACGAGATCACGTGAATACATGAATATACACGATTTCACACGATTTGTACACGAATGTCACGAATACAAGGAGTACACGATGCTCACGATAAAGTACACGAACACGAATACCCGATGTATCCGCTAAGGGGATAATATCGCACAACAAGATCCATATAGTACTAATCCATGTTTCCAACATGTCAGCATCATATAAAGTAATCTAAAGCAGAAAATATAATCCTAAACAAGATATGAAATGATCAGAGAATGTACTCGCCTGGTGTCTAAATGTCCAAAGTATATATACTGTCCGAGGAGAGGTGTCTGGCTCCTAATCAGAACAGCACAAGTCACAACATGTCCAGAAGGGTAATATAAAGCACTACAATGCATTCTACATGAATCTAGGTTAAAGTAGGCCAAAGTCAACCCTTGGTCAACTCTGGTCAACTGTACTAGTCAAACTAGGTCGAACTAGGTCATGTCCTAACCCAGCAAGTCTTACTAGGCCTAACCAAGACTATCCTAGCAAGCACACATCAATACAAGGCTATACAAGCCAACATACACCCAACTCTATATATAGCATACAATTATTCAATACTCAAATAGGCAAGAATTCACATTAGATATACACTAGGTAATCTATTACTTTAAGCTATACATGTCTACACATATATACACATGCATATATTGGTATTCAACATTAGGTCTATAATCATGGCATTTCAAATGGCTGTATAAACTTATATATTACAATACAATATGCTAACATATATATAATATACATACATAGCTAAGTTAACTATATTCATAAATACTTATTTAAGAGGCTATGTGTGTGTATGTGAACATGGCAAAGGGGCAAGTGAGGGTTAAATGGGCATACATAGTGTATACATATCAAAGAGTGTCAAAGTGTAAGTGAACAAAGTGTCAAGTGTGATAGTGTCAACATAGTGTAAGGGGTACATGAGGTAATATAGGATTTATGTTAACATAGAACATTACATCTCATTAACTTGTATATTGCATACATTACATCTATTATTACATTACATTCATGCTTGCATTCATTCATCATTCATTTATTCTCTTGTACTACTATATGCACCATACATTAAATACTATGGAACCTACATATTCATTACAAGCCATACTTATACATGCTTATATTAGATAGGATACTTACACCTCATATATCATTTATTTAACCATTTACTCATGCTTGCATTCTCTATTTAGTTACATAATGTATATATATTAACATGGGTTAAAATCAAATAGAACATTATATTACACACACGGGTGCACAAAATGTATATGCCGAATAGTAACTCCTACTAATAATCAATACTGTACCAACTCAGCATGAATTAAATTCTAGGATTAAAGTATGTTATAGATCTATGCGTTAGCTTTCCGAAACTTCAAACGGATCGCGTTTTCGTTTCCGGAAACTTCAAATAACTCCAGAAAGTTACAGATTGAATTAGGCCTATTAATACATGTTTTTGGAAAGCTAACTTCAATACACTTCTTTCTAAAAAAACGGAAGATTAAACCGAGCTTTGAGCTAGAAGTTATGACATTTCTAAGTTAGGGCTAAAATTAAAAACGTGGATAAAAATCATGACGGATTTGGGTAGTTTGAGACAAAAGAACACAAGTATATAACATAATATATCAAGAACTCACTCTCTACACTAATATATATATATGAGAAACTATAGAACATATCTCCAATACAAAAATATGAGATTAAACATGTAATAATTCATTCATACATAACAACAACACATAGTGTGTCCAAATTTGGGATTTTCCCACATGGACACAACCACAACACAAAGGACACTCCTATGACCTCCAAATGGACACGAAATGGACACAAATGGAGATACAACCATGGGGGTCATTCCTATGGGTTCAAAATAGACCTATATACATGAGGAAATGAAAAGGAGAAGGGATTTATACCTCCCGGTAGATCGAATCGAAGAAAAGCCTTTCCGGAGCGACACCGACACGTAGAGATTCCAAAAGGACACGAACGAGCTCCGAATCCTCCCAAACTTGGGTAGCTTCCTCCTTGGCTAGAATGGAGAAGGAAAGTAGAAGATTTGGTGGCAAAATGGAAGGATTTGGTGGAGAAATTGCTGGGGATTGCTCTCTAGGAATTTGGGGAAGAATAAGAGAGAGAGAGTGTGGATGAGAATAATGAAATGAACTTGAGCCTATCCTCTCCCAAAGTGGCTGGCCATATGGGACTATTTGTCCTATTATAGTAAGGTCCAAAATGCCCCCACTAACCTATTCTATGAGTATTAGGAAAGGGCTAACTGGTTGGGGCTAAATTAGTCATTCTAAAGTCTCTAATCACACTAACCTTATCCATAATAATTAGTCTAACCTCTAACTAAAATATTTCTATCATGTGGACTAAATTTAATATCATGTGGGCCATGCCTAACTAGTGTGTGGGTCCCACTAGAGTCAAACTACCCCCGGGTCCCCGTTTCAAGTCGGATTGAGTTGAAATTCGAACCCGACTCAAATAACCCCAAAACAATATCATAAATAATAAAATAATATCAAAATAATTCAAAGAGGTCAAATACAAAAATATCCTTAGGCAAAAAATGACATTAAAATATCATAATCACATGGTTAGGCTCTAGGTCAAACAGTCTCTAGGGTTTCACTAGCAAAACGTCAAAACCACAAGTCATTGATTTAAAAAAATTTAAAATGATTTAAAATCACCAAAAATCATATCATGAATTAAATATCATTATTAAAATAATTATAAACACGAAATTTCAAAATTACCCTCATTTGGGAAACTGGGTGCTACACTACCATCCTATATGAAACTGGTAAGGACAATTAGGAATTAATTATGAAGGGTTACCATTCCAAGATGATCAAAATCACAAGTTTAAGGCACGAGTGTCAATAGCATTGAAATCCAATAACACAATATATAAAAGAAGATTTAGTCCCGGCACGATCTAAGTTGATCAATTTCAGGATAAATCAAAATTTGGACAAGATGGAGAACGAGGCCATTGAAGTCTGAGCACGAGTATCCAAGATTTGATATCAATGCCACAATTGAATTAATTTAATTGAATAAGACCCCAAACACTGGATGATAAGGAGGATGACCCGGTCGATTGGTCACGATCAAAGAATTAGGATTTAAAGGATGATGCAAGGATATAGAAATAAGTCAATTTCTTCCTTTGGATAGGGAAACTAAAAGTGATACCTTGGGTTGATCTATCAAGTACAGTGTCTTTTTCTTTCTGAAATATGTGAAAGGCAAAACAATAAAGAGTTCAAAGATGATGCTATTAAGTACAATACGTAGTTCATAGGCGATGGAAATAATTCAAAAGAGAATTACCAAAGCTGTCGTAGATGAGACTCTAGGACAAATTTAACTATGTCTTCCTCCACATAGAATAACATATGAAAAGCGAACCAAAATGCAATAGATTGATCAGACCATCATGCACCGGTTCTGATTAGACAATATGTTAGTGGGTGCCAGCCCCCAATAAAATATGTCATGATCAAGCTCGAATAAGATAAACTTGCAAAACTGGTGCTAAATTAGCAACATAAGATACACAAAATATAAGTAAGGATAACGATGAAGGAAGTTAATAGTCTAAGATCCTTTAAACATCAAGGAGTGAGGGTGAATCAAAACAAGAGGAAAATGATCTTCAGATCGAAGTTCATAATGATAATCTAAAGGGTCATCCCAGGAATCTTCTTAAGTAGTCCTAACTGTGATTGAGTACCTCTCCGTTAAAGCCTATCTCTCAATCCTATCGCAGGCTCGCAGTAGTACAACTAAGTCGCCGTACTACCACGATATCGCACTAACGCGACTCTCGACTTGCATGGGCCACCACTAAAAACGTGTCACGACCCGCACCCACTGTGTGGGTACGAGTACGTAACAGCGCCCAGCCTACGCCGCAGTATCTGTCACGCCCCAGAACCAGAATACTGGAGAGCGGGGGCAGACATAGCCAGCTACGTATATTGAAATGGATTCCATCTCGCTATACGGTCACGGCTGTCTAGATACATGAGGGTTTATCTACAAGCCAACAGTCTCTTAAGGTCATGAACAAGCCTAGTGTCTCAATCACAAGCAAGTAAGTAAGTGTTACAAGATGTATGATCATTAAATATACAATAATAAGGCGTCCCAAATATTACATATTCAGCTGATCATGAAGCTAGTCGTTACAAAATGTGAGGACTAGCAAGAGTTTAGTCATACATGATCAACCCTAGGATCTGTCAATCATGTTACAGCCCGTAGGCAGACAGTAAGTAAAGTGCAATCGAGCTAAACAGGTGCTCGTCGGCTAAACGCCTCAAAAGAATATTTGTACAATAAAGTGGGAGAGCAAAAATAGACCCACTCGTTGCCCGGGTTACGTCTAGTCGCCACCATCGGGCTGGATAGTCGGTAGATCCTCTGGAGCTGCTCCGAAATCTGGCCACACAAAACCAGCTGGGTCAGACCCCAGAAAGAGCAAGTGCCACAAAGGAAGCTTCACTTAGGAACTAAAACCAGCAATCAGCACAAGATATAAATAAAAGTAAGAACTGGAAATAAAGAAAATACATCAGGATGATATACGACGAGATAACCATGGAACTATTCAGATAACCAGGTTACAACCCGTAAACCAAACAAGGACCGGGGTTGTAACCCTTCGTCTGAACAGAACTTGGAATTTTCACCATTTATCGGTAAAATAAATATAAGCATTCTAGTCATTCAATATTCTGGAACAGGATCAGGACAAGACTAGACTGGTTAGACTCCACCCAATCATTTCACGGCCAAGCAAGAATTACGGCTTGATACTTTAACTAACTAGGGTTATCACAGGCCTAGTTACTAACAAGATGCAGTGAGAATCTTCCACAGCCACAAGCCCTGCAGTCCATCCAGGTTACCCAGGACGAAAGATTAGAGTTGGATTCAGGTGGGTACATCGTCCAGGAAACGCATGTACCCTTAAGTAGCTTGAAGGGTGCAACACATGACAGTGTGCTGGAAATGTGCCCTACTCGACGGCAGGCTACAGATCCCAAGCGCGCCCAGGTAACGGGATTGCCTGTAGCTGGAAGATCTCTTCATGACTACTGTATTAATCTAGTTATTAGCCTTAGTCCATTTTAGTAGGTACTCCTGACCGTGGTACTCAGGAGTCCCCTCCTAGACATGATGCAAGACAGGACTGGATTATTGTACAAGCACAATCGCCCACGGTGTCCATGTTATTATACAGGTCATGTCATGTCAGGTAGCCGTCGTAACAGCTATTCGAGATAATCATGTCAGGTGTACTTTGTTAGAAGTGCGCCACAACGGGCCACTATCAGGCCATGTCAGGTTAGTCATAACAGGAGGCACCACTACGGGTCACTGTCAGGTCGTGCTCAATTATCATTTCCAAACATATTAAACAAATCCATGATTATCAAGTTCATGACAAAAGGCGTAAGGATATAAAATGGACGTAAAATATCTAATAAAATATTAATATTCAGGGCTATAGAAGAGTCATGCGGCTAAGTCATATGCGGTCAGGAAAGGGTAGACTCATGCGGCCCAATTAGGAGAGCGCATGCGGCCAGAGTCACTGGATCCCATGCGGCTAAGACAAGGGGGCGCATGCGGTCAGGAAGATAGGAAACTCATGCGGCTGGGGGAATGGGTCTTATGCGGCTAGCTGGCCAATCAGGTACATACGGCGGGAGGAGGGAGTGTGGTTCCATGCGGCTCGAGAAGAAGCAACCCATGCGGCTGCGGGAGAAGGAAACCATATGCGGCTCAGAAGGAAAGAGTACTCATGCGGCTGCGGGGAGCAATGCCTATGCGGCTGGGAGCAAGTGTGCATATGCGGCTCACGAGTGTTGAGTTCATGCGGCTCAGGGTGAAGTCCTCATGCGGCTGGGTCAAGCAAGTCTCATGCGGCCAGCGGGAATGGCGCATGCGGTTGCAGAGTGCAGAACTTATGCGGCTGAGAATTGGGCTAGTTATGCGGCTAAGTGAGTCCGACTCTCATGCGGCTCAAGAACTTCCAGTCATGCGGCTGGATAGAACACTTGCCGCGTGAATATTCATGCGGTCAAGTCAAGCACTGTTCATCTTCTCCAAAATTTCAGAGAAGAAGAACACCATGAGAGCCAAGTCCTCAAGCTCCATAACTCCATCATCCGGAGCCTAAATCCGAACTTCCATAGGTCAAAATGGGGTAGAACGAGATTCTCTACAATATGGAACCATCAAAACTAGGAAATAACAAGATTAAATAGATCAAAACCTAAGAATTCGAAAATGAAATAAACTTAGATCTACAAGAATCCAGCCATGGAAATGAGAAATATCAAATACTAAAGTGCTTTAGAATGTAGTAAAGAAGAGAATGGAGCAATAAAATCAGAGTTCCTCCATGAAGCAAGTTGCACTTGCCTAGACCTCTCTCTTCTCTCTCTGGTAGGTAAGAAGTAATGAGGAAGAAGAAGATGAGATTAATGAAGAGAGAGAAAAGAATGGGCTAATAAATACAAATGGTGGTGGTAGGTAGGGGGTTCATCCAAGGGTTCATCATGAACCCAAGCAAAACCAAGCCAGGCCGAACCAACCAACCCAAACCAGGAATAGACCAAGCCAAGAAGGAAATGCCAAGCCAGGAAATCATGCAATAAAATACGTACACGTATTCCAAGAATACGTGATACGAACCACAGGCATTACAACTCTATCCACCTTAAAAGAATTCTGTCCTCAGAATTTTATCAAGAGGCTAGAGGAGCAATGACAAGCTACATTAATCACATGCAAGCTATAACTAGACAGACAATCAATCATACAAGCAAGGAATCGAAGGTATGAGGCATAAGAAGGACATTATACCTCACGAGTCAAATAAGTCGGGATACCGCGATCGGATGTCATCCTCACGCTCCTACGTTGACTCCCCCAAAGAGTGATGACCCCAAGCAACTCGGACTAACTTGATAGTCTTGTTCTTGAGGATCTTCTCTCTTCGGTCCAATATAGACACGGGCCTCTCCTCATACGAAAGGTTGGTACCAACAACCAATTCCGAATGATCCAGGATATGGCTCGGGTCCGGGATATACCGTCGTAATTGGGATACATGGAACATGTCATGCATCTCGCTTAGCGACGGCGGAAGAGCGAGACGATAGGACACATCTCCTACTCGCTCCAGAATGTCAAACGGTCCTATGTACCTAGGACTAAGCTTTCCCCGTACGCCGAAACGAATGACGCCATGGTTAGACGAAATCTTCAGGAATACATGATCGTCGACTGAAAACTCGAGAGGACGCCGATAAGAATTGGCCCAATAGCGCTGGCGATCTTGGGCAACTCGAAGATGATCTCTGACTCTCCTGACCACTTCAACTGTCTGAGCGATCATTTCTGGACCAAGTATTTGTCTCTCTCCAACATCATCCCAGGCTAGCGGGGATCTGCACTTCCTACCATACAGTGCCTCGAACGGTGCCATCTGGATACTGGCTTGGAAACTGTTGTTGTACGAGAATTCCACCAGGTGTAAGTGATCTTCCCATGAATCACCGAAGTCAAGTATGCAAGACCGTAACATGTCTTCAAGAGTCTGGATCGTACGCTCCGACTGACCATCTGTCTGCAGATGATACGCTGAACTGAACTAGAGACGAGTTCCCAAACTCTCCTGTAGGCTACGCCAAAAGTGCGACATAAACCTTGAATCTCTGTCCGAGGTGATACTGACTGGCACTCCGTGCAACCTGACAATCTGCCTGAGGTACATCTCCGCTAGCTGAGCCGTCGACTGACCAACTCTGAACGGGAGGATGTGAGCCACCTTCGTGAGCCGATCAACTATAACCCAGATAGCATCTCTACCAGCTGGAGATCTAGGTAACCCGGTCACGAAATCTATGGTCACATGCTCCCACATCCATTCTGGAATCGGCAAGGGCTGAAAAAGTCCAGCCGGTCTCTGATGTTCGGCCTTAACTTGTTGGCAAACCAAACACCGAGAGACAAACCGAGCTATCTCCCGCTTCATGCCATTCTACCAGAAATGCTGCCGGATATCACGGTACATCTTCGTACTGCCAGGATGTATGGAATACTGAGAACTGTGCGCCTCTGACATGATCTCCTGCCTGATATCTCCACTGGGTACACAAAGACGCTTCCCATGTCGAAGTGTACCGTCCTCATGAATGCATAGCTCTGGTCTTTTACCTGCCTCGTACTCTGCTCTGAGTCGCTGAAGCTTGGAATCTGCTGACTGCGCCATCCGGATCCTCTCGACTATAGTGGACTGAACTTGTATACTGGCCATCAATGCTATACTGGAAGGGAGAACAACTTCTATACCCATCTTCTGAAGATCTGCTAACAGCTCTGGCTGTGCTGTTAGAAAATAAACTCCGGCTCTCCTGCTCAAAGCATCTGCAACAACGTTGGCCTTCCCGGGATGATACTGCAGGTTGACATCATAATCCACAAGAAGCTCCAGCTATCTTCTCTGACGCATGTTAAGATCCTTCTGAGTGAAAACATACTTCAGACTCTTGTGGTCGGTGAAAATCTCTACCCTATCTCCATACAAATAGTGCCTCCACAACTTAAGTGCAAACACTACTGCTGCCAGCTCCAAGTCATGGGTTGGGTAATTCCTTTCATGATCACGAAGTTGTCGTGATGCATAAGCTATTACCTTCCCATGCTGCATCAGAACACATCCTAAACCTCTGCCTGAAGCATCACAATATACTGAGAATCCTCCGGTTCCATCTGGAAGCGTGAGAATAGGAGCTGTTATCAAGCCTCGCTTCAACTGCTCAAAAGAACTATGACACTCTGCTGTCCAAGAAAACTACGCATCCTTGCGGGTTAACTGCGTCAATGGCGCTGATATCCGAGCAAAATCTGAAACAAACCGCCGGTAGTAGCCGGCCAATCCAAAAAACTACGAACCTCTACAACTGTGCTGGGCACCGGCCACGACTCAATAGCCACAATCTTCTGGGGATCGACTTCTACTCCTTCTCTGGTGATGATATGACCCAAGTACGAAATGCGATCGAGCCAGAACTCGCATTTACTGAACTTGGCATATAACTGGTGTTCCCTGAGAATCTGAAGAACTATACAGAGATGCTGCTCATGCTCTGCCTCACTCTTGCTATAGACCAGGATGTCATCCAAGAACACAATCACGAACTGATCCAAATAAGGCATGAAAATACGATTCATGAGATCCATGAATACGGCTGGCGCATTGGTCGCTCCAAAAGGCATAACAAGGAACTCCCAATGTCCATATCTCGATCTAAAAGCTGCCTTCGGGATGTCCTGCTCTCTGACTCTGATATGATGATAACCTGAGCGCAAATCAATCTTCGAGAATACTGAAGCCCCCTTGAGTTGATCAAACAAGTCATCTATCCTCGGAAGAGGGTATCTGTTCTTGATTGTCACTGAGTTCAAGGTACGATAATCAACACATAACCTGGACGTACCATCCTTCTTTTTCACAAGAAGCATCGGGGCTCTCTAAGGCGATCCACTTGCACGAATGAATCCCTTGGCTCGAAGTTCTTCAATCATCTTATACAATATCTCCAACTCTGACGGCACCATCCTGTAGACTCTCTCTGACACTGGGACTGTACCGGGAATCAAGTCTATAGTGAACTCGATCTCCCGCTCCGGAGGCATACCTGGAAGCTCTTCTGGGAAAACATCTGGGAACTCATCCACTATCCTGGGCAACTGAACTGCTGCTACTGCCATCCGCAATACTGGAGGAGAAGGCTCAACCGCTCCTCTGGAAAAGAAAAACTCTAGCTCGCCTGGAATGCTAAAAACAACCCTACCAATGTGGCAGTCTATTCTAGCATACTGGTTCCTCAACCAATCCATCCCTAAGACCATATCATAATCGGCCATCGGGAATTCTATCAATCAAGCAGGGAACCCTCTACCGCTAACTACGATCCGACACGAGGAAAATACTCTATCTACTCCCACAAGTCCGTTACCAGTAAGTATATTGAGCCTTACTGATAATGACTCGGGCTCCAATCCTACCCGTGTCGCGAATCGTGCAGACATAAAAAAATGCGATGCACCAGAATCAAATAAAGCTGAAGCTGGAAATGAGTTGACGAGAATAGTACCTGCCACTACCTCTCCTGGTGCCAATCCTTCCTCTGCGGTCATCACCATAGCATGACCATGCCCTCGGGGTGCTGGTCCCCTCTGCTGGAATCCTCGCTGCCTGCTCTGACTCAAGGCTTGGGCTTGTGCATGCTGTTGGGGGTTCTGCTGCTGGAACACTTGGGTCTGAGGCGGCAAGGGCCTCGACAACGGATACTGCTGCTGCTGCTGGACCAGTGCTGGTCCTCTCACCGAAGAGCTAGAAAGGTTGGACGATGATGGACCACCCCTATTCGGGCAGGATCCAACCCTATGGTCTGGTGCTCCACAAACCAGACACAATCCCTGTGCCCTACGACACTCTGCCACTACATGGCCTGGCTTTCCACAATGAGAACAACCCACTGCGAAAGATTGCTTCTGCTTCTGCTGCTGCTGCTGAGGGTACGTCGGGGTGGAATGCTGAACCGACGTTACTGAGGCCGCTCGCCTCGGAGCTCCAATAGTCAAAGCCCTGGCTGCCGGGGCTGGGACTGAAGACTGATTCATCTGGCCGTGAGATCTCTTCCGACCTCCGGCCCTATCCACAGTCCTCTGGGAGGTATACTCATGCCTCCGGGCTGCTCTCAAGACTGCATCAAAAGTTTGATGCTCAAACTGCTCAACTGCCAATAGAATCTCCAGGTAAAGCCCTTACTGAAATCGCTGGGCTCTATCATACTCGGTTGCCACCAAGGTGGGAGCAAACCGACTGAGTCTGGAAAACTCGGCCGCATATCCGTCGACCGTCCTGCCTTCTTGCTTCAGATTAGTGAACCGGGTCTGCAGATCATACCGAGCCACGGCATCGAAATACTTGGTCTGGAATCTCTCTCTGAATACTGCCCAAGCAATGAGTGCTGCTAACCCAATAGCCTGAGCTGCCCACCAACTGCGGGCAAGATCTAACAACTGTAGGCGCACAACTGCCACCTTCTCGTTCTCTGGAGTCCTGGCTGCCTCGAGAATCACTTCTGTGTCCTGAAGCCAAGCATCTGCTGCGATAGCATCTTCACTACCGTCAAAGAATGGAGGGTTCAAGCGCTTGAAGCTGTTGGCCGCGCTGTTCCCTGGATGACCGCCTCTGGTCAAAGCATCCGCCACTGCCTGTTACAAGGCATCTCCACGACGATCTTGAGAAGCTATCAAGGTCCTGACGAGTCCTACTAATGTGCCATCATCAGGTTCGGCAGGCTGAACTGGCTGAACTGGGGGCTCTTCTCCAATAGGCTCGACTCTGGAGGCTACTCCGGAGTGCTGGACTTGATCTCCAGGTTACTGCTGGTCCGCGGGAGGTGCTCCGCCTTGCTGATCGGTAGGACCACGAACAATGCCGCTGAAGAAGATGACATGGGGAAACAATAAGGAAGGACCAGGACAGATCAACGATACAAGCATATGATCAGGACAAGAATCCAGGGATTCAGATGATACGAGCAGAGATCAAAGGCGGATACTGATTGAGACATCTATTCGGTAAACCCTCACATATCTTGATTTACAAGACCTGTATGGGCCACCACTTAAGCCATGTCACGCCCCAAAACCAGAATACTGGATAGCGGGGGCAGACATAGCCAGCTACGTATATTGAAATGGATTCCATCTAGCTATACGGTCACGGCTGTCTAGATACATGAGGGTTTATCTACAAGCCAACAGTCTCTTAAGGTCATGAACAAGCCTAGTGTCTCAATCACAAGCAAGTAAGTAAGTGTTACAAGATGTATGATCATTAAATATACAATAATAAGGCGTCCCAAATATTACATATTCAGCTGATCATGAAGCTAGTCGTTACAAAATATGAGGACTAGCAAGAGTTTAGTCATACATGATCAACCCTAGGATCTGTCAATCATGTTACAGCCCGTAGGCAGACAGTAAGTAAAGTGCAATCGAGCTAAACAGGTGCTCGTCGGCTAAACGCCTCAAAAGAATATTTGTATAATAAAGTGGGAGAGCAAAAATAGACCCACTCGTTGCCCGGGTTACGTCTAGTCGCCACCATCGGGCTGGATAGTCGGTAGATCCTCTGGAGCTGCTCCGAAATCTGGTCATACAAAACCAGCTGGGTCAGACCCCAGAAAGAGCAAGTGCCACAAAGGAAGCTTCACTTAGGAACTAAAACCAGCAATCAGCACAAGATATAAATAAAAGTAAGAACTGGAAATAAAGAAAATACATCAGGATGATATACGACAAGATAACCATGGAACTATTCAGATAACCAGGTTACAACCCGTAAACTAAACAAGGACCGGGGTTGTAACCCTTCGTCTGAACAGAACTTGGAATTCTCACCATTTATCGGTAAAATAAATACAAGCATTCTAGTCATTCAATATT
Organism: Iris pallida; assembly: GCA_029216955.1. NCBI lineage: Eukaryota > Viridiplantae > Streptophyta > Magnoliopsida > Asparagales > Iridaceae > Iris > Iris pallida. Next base: position 6,879,076 of record JANAVB010041416.1, on the reverse strand, counting down.
CTGGAACAGGATCAGGGCAAGACTAGACTGGTTAGACTCCACCCAATCATTTCACGGCCAAGCAAGAATTACGGCTTGATACTTTAACTAACTAGGGTTATCACAGGCCTAGTTACTAACAAGATGCAGTGAGAATCTTCCACAGCCACAAGCCCTACAGTCCATCCAAGTTACCCAGGACGAAAGATTAGGATTGGATTCAGGTGGGTACATCGTCCAGGAAACGCATGTACCCTTAAGTAGCTTGAAGGGTGCAACACATGACAGTGTGCTGGAAATGTGCCCAACTCGACGGCAGGCTACAGATCCCAAGCGCGCCCAGGTAACGGGATTGCCTGTAGCTGGGAGATCTCTTCATGACTACTGTATTAATCTAGTTATTAGCCTTAGTCCATTTTAGTAGGTACTCCTGACCGTGGTACTCAGGAGTCCCCTCCTAGACATGATGCAAGACAGGACTGGATTATTGTACAAGCACAATCGCCCACCGTGTCCATATTATTATACAGGTCATGTCATGTCAGGTAGCCGTCGCAACAGCTATTCGAGATAATCATGTCAGGTGTACTTTGTTAGGAGTGCGCCACAACGGGCCACTATCAGGCCATGTCAGGTTAGTCATAACAGGAGTGCACCACTACGGGTCACTGTCAGGTCGTGCTCAATTATCATTTCCAAACATATTAAACAAATCCATGATGCTCAATTATCATTTCCAAACATAACAGGAGAGCGCATGCGGCCAGAGTCACTGGATCCCATGCGGCTAAGACAAGGGGGCGCATGCGGTCAGGAAGATAGGAAACTCATGCGGCTGGGGGAATGGGTCTTATGCGGCTAGCTGGCCAATCAGGTACATGCGGCGGGAGGAGGGAGTGTGGTTCCATGCAGCTCGAGAAGAAGCAACCCATGCGGCTGCGGGGGAAGGGAACCATATCCGGCTCAGAAGGGAAGAGTACTCATGCGGCTGCAGGGAGCAATGCCTATGCGGCTGGGAGCAAGTGTGCATATGCGGCTCGCGAGTGTTGAGTTCATGCGGCTCAGGGTAAAGTCCTCATGCGGCTGGGTCAAGCAAGTCTCATGCGGCCAGCGGGAATGGCGCATGCGGCTGTAGAGTTCTGAACTTATGCGGCTGAGAATTGAGCGAGTTATGCGGCTAAGTGAGTCCGACTCTCATGCGGCTCAAGAACTTCCAGTCATGCGGCTGGATAGAACACTTGCCACGTGAATATTCATGCGGTCAAGTCAAGCACTGTTCATCTTCTCCAAAATTTCAGAGAAGAAGAACACCATGAGAGCCAAGTCCTCAAGCTCCATAACTCCATCATCCGGAGCCTAAATTCGAACTTCCATAGGTCAAAATGGGGTAGAACGAGATTCTCTACAACATGGAACCATCAAAACTAGGAAATAACAAGATTAAATAGATCAAAACCCAAGAATCCGAATGAAATAAACTTAGATCTACAAGAATCCAGCCATGGAAATGAGAAATGTCAAATACTAAAGTGCTTTAGAATGTAGTAAAGAAGAGAATGGAGCAATAAAATCAGAGTTTCTCCATGAAGCAAGTTGTACTTGCCTAGACCTCTCTCTTCTCTCTCTGGTAGGTAAGAAGTAATGAGGAAGAAGAAGATGAGATTAATGAAGAGAGAGAAAAGAATGGGCTAATAAATACAAATGGTGGTGGTAGGTAGGGGGTTCATCCAAGGGTTCATCATGAACCCAAGCAAAACCAAGCCAGGCCGAACCAACCAACCCGAACCAGGAATAGACCAAGCCAAGAAGGAAATGCCAAGCCAGGAAATCATGCAATAAAATACGTACACGTATTCCAAGAATACGTAATACGAACCACAGGCATTACAGTGTCGACGGTAGAACGCTGTCCTAGGTTACTATCTAATCAATAACTCACACAATTATATAATGTACTTGTCAAATCTCAACTCCGAACGAAGGACAAGTATAGATGTAATAAAATCTCAATCACAGTCTAAGCACGATAAGATAACACAGAAGTTATAACTAAAGACTAAACAACAACATTTATAAACTACTAAATAATAATATCTCAAACAAACTCAAATACAAACTTGTATCTCAGTTATTACAATTCAAGTTCTAAAACATAAAAACTAAACCAAGTCTACTAGCTAGTCTCCCGATCACTCCTCAGTGTCGGAGCCATAGGTAGCTAAGCCATCTACTGCTCTAAGGCAAGTAGGGCAAATGTCTTCAAGGCAATCATCTGTAATATTTTCAACAGTCCAGTCAGGACAGAAACAAATACAATTCATCAAGAAATCTCAAATAAATGACAGAGAACTATAAAGCAGTTATAGACAGTTGTATTGATAAATATGGTAGTTTATATTCAGGTGATGGTAAGAAAGACAAATAAAGTGCAAGGAAAATAACTAAACAAGAGAAGAATCATAGCAATGAAAACTGTAAAATAAGATCTAGTTGAACTAGAGTAACATAATGAGTTCAGATGGTACAATATAAGTCGAGTGTAATCCCAATGTGAGTCTAATATAAGATGAGTCGAATGTGATCCCAGTACAGTATGAGTCGAATGTGATTCTAATCATTGTTCTAATAAGGTGAATCGAATAAGGTGATACGAATAAGGTAATACGAATAGTGATTCACATGATGTTCTAACAATGATTCGAATAAATTCTCTAAGTGTGTTTTAAAATACTTAGTTAGACATGTAAATAGCTAAGGGTAAATCCGGCACATCACGCACCTTGCCAGGTGTGGAATGGCTATCGTTCGAATATCATTCACAGAGGATAGTTCGAATAGTAGAAATGTTCACATGTCTAATCAAGTATTTCTCTGCCCATCTAATACAAATGAATCCAAAATCTGACACATCAATCGAATAAAAGTCCAACCAGCATATGAAGATACGAATAGGTGGTTTGAATAGTGATTCGTATGGTGATTCGAATAATAGAGGTAAGACAAGTAAGTATGTGTGTCGTATACATGGATTCAGAAATAACAATACATGTTTGTAACAGAGAATCACATACAGCTAACTAGAACTGAAGTACAGTAATTGACAAATAAATGAGAGAACTATAAGAGAATGTACTCGCCTGCTACTCTGAAAAGAGTACTGTAATATCAGATGTCTGTACCGGAGTTATAATATCCTAAAATAGAGCAGTACAGGTTATAATATGTTCTAAATAAGACAAATAAAGTTTATGATGCAATCTACATGATTTCTAGATCAATCTAGGTCAAAGTCAACTCTAAGTCAAACCTGGTCAACTGTCTAGGTCAAACTAGATCAATTGGTCACATCTAGACTCAATGTTGACTTTTGGTCAACTCCAGTCAATCTTAGACTATTGGTCACTATCTAGGTCAATCTCTATAAGGTTAACTCAATTCTAACTCCAAGCCATAATTAACCTATTCTAAGATATTAATTAACCTATATCATTATATATACACTACACAACTATATATCTATATACATATTAAGTATCACTCTAACCTTCCTTAAGACAACAACCTCTATATCAACAATATATATCCTTATATATATGCATCCTATGTGAACTCTCAAACAAGCCACATATATACATACATGCATATCTACCCTAGGCTATAGAGTATGATACAAAATCACCAACCAACCCTATATATGCACATAGATATAATAACTATAGAGTATATAACAAACCCTCTACTACTAATGGCACATCCTACCTATACCATGGTTATACCTAAGATACCAAAAAAGGGAGAAACTAGAATGGGTGAGTAAGGACACTAATAGTTCAGTATGGACTGAACTCAATTCTTACTGCCACTCACTCTAAACACATGATCCCTTACACTCTATGAACACCCTCACCAACTGAACCCTCTCCCTCTCACTGGTCCCTGTGCAAGAGGAGTACATAATCAATATCCTGTCCCTAAACACAGGACATACCCAAGTTTAATGAGAATCCCCAATACAGGTCACCCAGGAATCTAACTGGGGTTTCTAAACATCAAGTGGTCTAATCTAACACTCCTACCAAGATACTGCTACTTCTGTATTACAGCAATGCAATACACCACATCTCACTGCCCACCCCTACTAACTGCACTCTATTGCAGCTGCTGCAATTGCTGCTAAAATACAGGCCAAGACAGGGCAAGCCAAGGCAAGGCATTGCCTGCTGCTGCAAGGCAATGCTAACCACTGCCAAGGAGGCCAAGTACAGGCCATGGTCTGCTGCCTGTATGCTCTACTGCAATGCCACTGCCTGCAGCCATACCACAAGGCAATGCCACTGCTGCCTGCATTGATCAATAGTTTCCCCCTCCTTTCCTTCCATCTCTCACACTCTCAAACCATTCTCCATATTCAACACACAATCAACACAATTTAACTAATATCTACTAACATCTAACTATAGAGAATTAAACACAAAACATAAAACAGTCCTATAGACCAGCCTAATTACCATCACAGTTTTAAATCCCAAAGTCCTAATCCTATCAAAATCTCAATCAGTGATGTGTGTGTGTGTGTATGTGTGTCCATATGTTAATCTGAAAACAGTAGGTAAATCAGAAAATAGTGGGTAAATCAGTAATGTGTGTGTCATATTAGGATTGTGTGTAGGTAACAATGTGTCTCAGGAACATGCTAAGGGAGTTAATCTCAGTTAACTATGTAAATCAAAATCAAAGTGTTAACCAATCAAAACCAATTTCTCAATTTCAGGAATTACCCAACAGTTAACAAATAAGAGACAGGGTTGTGTGTAGCTGAAACAGTGTAATATCAGTGATTCTCAGATTCTCTAATAGAGAGTGTGTATGTGTGTTAACAACAAAGTGAAGGACATTGTTCTTAGGTTATCATAGTGTGTGGATGATGACAGGAATAATGGTGAATACATTTCAAAGAGTGGTGTGACAGGTTATGTTCTCAGTTTGTGTTTAATAGGAAACAGTGTGCTTTATAACCCAACTCATAGCAGTTCAACCTCCCAATCTCAAATCCAAGACTGAACCAAGCCCATAGGACTGTAACTCCATTACTTAGGCATATACATACATATGGACATTATAAAATGGGTATCAATTATATTATTTAAAAATTTAATTTACATTTAAACTCTGAAACAGTCATATTATCAGTAAAAATAGGAATTTCAATTTGAATTCAAAAATAAAATGGAATACATACAAATTAGGTTAGGGTAGAGTCGTACACGTGTCTAGAGTCCACACGAGTCCCCAGTGTCTCCTGAATATTCAAAGGTATTTCAACCCATGTTCACGAGCCAACCTACCATTGGTCTCGGCAGAAACTGCTGCTATGATGAACGAAGCCCAATCTGTGAATTGAGAACCCGTAAAAACAGTAATAGATGGTCGTAGATTCATCTTGCATGTATCAATGAGTGTTGAATCTGGCATACCAGGAGGCATCTTTAGAGTAGCCTGTCGAAAACGTTCGATGAACGTCCGAGTATCTTCTTTCTCCTTTTGTTTGATTTCTATCAAGGAGGACATATTCATGTCCATACCTCCTTTATAGAAACGGGAGAGAAACATTACCTTAAATTCGTCGAAAGACGAAATACAATTGTCGGGTAAACTTCGATACCAATCATAAGTCGAACCCGTCAGGCACCCGATGAACACTCGAGTGAGAAGAGCGTCATCTTTCTGCAGATGTACAGTCATAATATCAAAGTAATTGATATATTGACTGGAAGATGCTTTTCCATCGAACAAAACCATATATTGTGGCTTGAATTTCGGTAGAAAGGGCACATCATTCCAATGAGAAGGATAAGGTTGCTTAATACCTAACCTCTGGAGTTGATCCTTGTGCCTCAAGACTTCAAACTGTGCTTTGAGCTCACGCACTGCTTGAATGGCTTCACTGGTTTAAGGAAGCACATTTGATTGAATGGTTGTTGGATGTACCGTAACCCCCACTGGAGGTGGTACGTCTTCAAGAATGATGGAATCTGGAGATGCAGAATTTTGATTAACAGCATGCTCCTGAATATTCAAAGGTATTTCAGTCCCTTGACTATCTTGAGTTGGTGCTGCTACTGGTGCCGGTGTTAGTACTGTCAGCTGAGCAGTTTGCTGATTTAAAATTATCTGATGCATGTTTTGCACCATGTTAAACATGTCTTTCAGTGATTGCTCAATGGCAGTGAGACGCTGCTCTGTATTAACAGATGAGGTCTCTGGTTCATCTCCAACAGCGTAGGATTCAACCTCTCTTAAAGATATAGAAGGATCAGTATAGAAGTATGAATCGACACTGTCAGTCTCGGACTCAAAAGATTGAGTACCCCCACCTTCTGAATCAGAAGTTTGCATTTGTCTTTGTCTTCTTGATCGAGTATTTTGATATACCCCCTCAAAAGAATCAAGAAGTCTGTTGAACTATTGCTGACCTGGTGTTTGGGACATATTTCGTCTTGGACGTCATCCTCTGTTAGTATGAGACGCCATGTTGACTGATGCATATAACAGCTCATGTTCTTGGTCTTCAGCTTGATGTTGAGGCGAATTAAAACTTAATCGATCAAAATCTGACCGTTTTGAAGCCGAACAACAACAGTTGATCACAACCTGGTGATAATCACAATGATATTTTTCTTGGAGAAATATCACCGGAGATTGTCTATTCTTACGCTTTTGCATTAGCAATTCACGTAAGTCAGAAGGAGTGGAGAGAGTAGTCTTCTTTATTACATTAGGGGTAGAAAAATGTTTAGTATCCTGTATATAAAGAAGATTACTGGCAGCATTCGCAGAACCAAATTGTACATTTCTACGCGTTTGGAGTTGTGTGCGTAAATCTTGAGATTTCTTAGCACAAAGGACTCCATTTTCATTACGTGTAATTTGTAAATTTGGTACTTTGCATGGAGCATTATAAGAAGGCTGTTGGTGTAGAACTGAAGTTTTACCAATATCATTTTTACGCTGCATACGTTTAGGTACATTCACATTAGATGTGTAAACATCTTAGCAAATTTTATCTATACTGTCACAGACAGGAGACTTACCTTCACGCGTAGAGCGTAAAAATTGGTTATCTACCACGTCACAGACGGGAGATTTTCCTTTACGCGAAGAGCGTAACTTGTGTGTGTCTACCACGTCACAGACGGGAGACTTATTCTTACCCTCAGAAGCATTAGAGTCTGCCACATTACAAATGGGAGACTCATCTTTATGTACTCAGCGTAAGAGTTAGTTTTTATCTACTGAGCGTAAAACCTGGTTCTTACACAGCGGGCGTGAAACCTGATTATCTTCACCGTTACAAACGGAAGATAAATCGTCACACTTTGAGTGCAACTCTGAAGTAAGAACTGCCTCGTTACGAACGGGAGCCCCTACGACAGGAGTGGAAAGAATTCCCTTGCCACTAGCAGCAACAGAGAGATCAGAAGCTATTTTGGATTTAGGAATCCAAACTTTTCGTGCTTTGCAAAATTTTTGAACATTGGAGTAGCGAGAACCACCCCCAGTTCGGAGCATTTCTTCAGAGGCAGTCTGGTCGAAATGTACAACCAGAGTCTTCTTGGTCGAACCGACCGAAACATCATTATATTGAGCAATTGCCTTCTCGTCAGAGGAGAAGGTCATCCCCAGCAGATTCGCCATTTTTGTTTCACTTAACAAAATGCCTGGAGAAATTGGCTTTTGAAAATAAAACGAGAAAAAGTACAAGAAGTACAAATTTAATTCTGGAAAAGTATTGCTATGAAAGTCTGATCTGTAAATGATCACTTTGTTCCTTGGACCATATGATGATGATGAAGATCGCTGCTTGAAGTTGAACAACCGGAAGAACTAAGTCACCAGAAAGGTATCGACGCACTTGGGCACTGATGGCGAGGCCAAATGCTTTCCTGCTTTGCTTCACTCTGTTCTGGAAGAAAGGTTAAAGAAGAATGCTCTCGAAAATCAAAATCTCTAAGTTCTGATCTCTGTATTCTCTCCTGTCTCTCTCTCTCTCTGTCTCTGTGTTGAGAAAAATAAGTCTATTTATAGACTTGGGCTCTTGTGCGTAAAAACTCAGCAAAAGTTCCGTCTTTATGCCAACAACCGCCACCCACGACCAAAGTCATCCTCTGTATATGTTGACACGTGTCCTATCATTTCAGTAAGAATAGGATGCATGTACACACGTTCTTCGGGATGTGTGGCATGAAAGTCATGTAGGCAAACCACGTTCCAAGCTGGTCAGAAAGAATAGGGCGTAAAACAACCCCAATGTACTCTGAGCATAAAGCAGTAGACTAGGCGTAAAATAGCCCTGACATAGACTTCCCGCATAAAGTGGTTGTTAAATAACCTTGAGCGTAAAAGTAGCTCAAATAGACTTTACGCACACGTCAACTGTTGAGCGTAAAAGCTCGTATAGTCTTCATGCGTAAAAGAAGCCTTAGTGTGAGTGTAAAGTAGCTCAATCCACATACTAAACGACAACATTGGTCTCTGTGTAAAAACAAATCCCTTTGAATTCTGTGATATATGCCATCATTGATATCTCCAAGTCAGAGTTTGCATTAAATGCGAGACTTGACAGCTTTGTCCAGCGTAAAAGTGGCTGATCTGTCCTTGACGTAAAATTATGGGTGTAGACCCGAGCGTAAAATGATCTGCCTACTTTAGGCGTAAAGTGATTAGCCTTGTCTTGGGCGTAAAATATTTAGCCCCTCTGCGGCGTAAAGTAGATCAATTTGAGTGGAATGATATATCACTTTGACTCTTTCTTTGAAGCACTTTTTACGCGCCTACAACGTTGCCTGCTTGACCTAGCGATGATGGCTATCTTTCTTGTAGGGGTGATTCATGTTGAATATGGCACGTCGTATGCTTGGCCCAGCGGCGACGACTATCTTTATCCTGGTTCTTGTTGAATATGACACGTCTCACTCTTGGCCTAGTGGCGACGGCTATCTTTCTTGTGGTTCTTGTTGAATACTGCACGTCGCACGCTTGGCCTAACGACGACGACTATCTTTCTTGTGGTTCTTGTTGAATATGGCACGTCGCATGCTTGGCTTAGCGGCGACAGCTATCTTTCTTATGATTTTTGTAGAATACGGCACGTCGCACGTTTGGCCTACAAGCGACGGCTATCTTACTTGTAGCACTGGTTCTTGTATGATTGAGAATGTTTACATATTTACTCAAGTATTTCCCGACACACAAATAGAGTACGAGTCTAGCCAGAAGTAAATAGAGCTTGTAGGTGTTTCAAATTTTTGGTTCTTGTGAATGGTTCTAGTAGTAGAGGCTAGACGAGTCAAATACATGTGTCACACATGAATGAATCCAGAATACCAATTCGTGTTGTGACAGAGAATCAAAATAGAACTATACTAGAAGCTGAATCATAATATTGATCAAGTAAATAAAAACTTTCAGAGAATGTACTCGTATGTCGTCCTGAGCAATGAATGAGAATCGATCCCTAAGGTGGTGTCACACAAATCTATAAATGAGATATACATGGATATTTAGTGTTCTTGAGTAAAAACGAATCTAAATGTGATGTTTATATGCTCTAGGTCAATGAGTTAATTTGGTCAATATAGTCAAATAGTTAATATTGGTCAAACTTTGTTTTGTTAGCCTAATCTAGGGTTTGGCTAGTAGACTATCTAGTGTTAGACTAAAAGTGGTATCAATAGTCTATTCCAAAACCTAGTCTAAACAAGCATTGATATAGATACCTATATCTTACTTATACTACATCATTACCCATAGAACTTTTATATATATATATATATATATATATATATATATATATATATATATATATATATATATATATATATATATATATATATCCACTACAAGGTTATACCTGTAGATGCAATGCATACTTTATGCTACTATAAGAGATTTAGTGTTATGCCCAAAGTGTTATCAAAACCCAACCTAGAACATATATTCAACACCCACAACCTACATATCCTTCAATACAACTATAGGATACATCCCTAAACCCTCGTAACAACATATTGCTGTAGGGAAGCTAACCCTTCACTTTACAACAGTCATCTGGTATGCACTATGGTCCCCTTCACATCAATTCACACATATATAATATTAGTTTCACTGATACTCATTAGCTCCAACCATTCCTTTCCTACAGCTACTACTACTAAGATCTAAAATTCCTTCATTCTCTCTTTGCGTAGGCTCTAATAGCCCTCACTTATCTACTGTCATATTTTCCTCTTCCTTAATGCTTTGTTATTGGTACTGCAAGGAGCAAGATAGCTACTGCTATAGGACAGCAACGCAAGCAATGCTTGCTGCTACTGATAGCTGCTACTTCTGTTGCTATTTGGCCTTTCCATAAAGACTCAAATGATGAACACATATTTATATATATCAGTTTCCCCTTCTTAATACACAACTGATGCATTTATGTCATCTACTATATATATATGTATATATATATATATATATATATATATATATATATATAAAGTCCTTTCTCCATTTATAGGTACACTATATACTTATAGGAATGATACCTGATTGAATATAGGGCCGACACACACTTCCTATGATACTGATATGGGTTACACATATACTGAACCTTCTTACAGGCATATGCTTTAAAATTAGCTATCTAATTATCCCCACAGGTCATCTTTATAAACAAATTAAGTTTGAAAGTGGTACCTCTACCTAGACTGAACTAAAGAACATATGAACAAATGGCATCTGTAATGGATTGGGCAATATGTATAAAGGGTAAACTCACTAAAGTCTCGACATCCAACACTGAATCAAAGGCATAACACACATTGCAGATACTGATTGTCTGACTAATAGCATTCCAAAGTTTCGACCAACATCTGGTGATGTATAGTGTTGTTCCCAGTGACATTGCCTGACATATCTAATTTAGGGACCAGATCGAATATAAGTGGTCTGAATATATGATATCCTAAGAGTGGACAAGTGGGTCCAAGGAATGGTTGAGGACTGGTCATGAATCGACTGAACCAAGGCTCTCATAACTGCTACTCTCCCTTATCTAACCCTCATACAAGCTCACCCTCTAATACTAGCTGCTAATACACTCAATGTAGGCTCATCTCGAGCTCCCTCCTCAAGACTGGTACTATATTCATGTCAGTGAAGGAATGCTATGATACAGAGCAGGCCAAGTGTGTAGAGCAATACAGCAATGGAGATGTGGCTGATGTTAAACATTTGAACAAGGGTGACTGGATATTAGGAGTGGAAATTAAAATAGAAGGGGGACTGCTATAATAAGTGGTAGGTGACTGCACATTAGTGTAGAAGCATGGAATTTCACAACCAGAAAGCCCATGCGCCAGACACTACATGCGCTAGAACTCAGACGAAGAACTTCACAGCAAAGTCAATAAGTATAGACATTTGAAGAAGGACTTTTCATTTTATATATACGTCTATTACATGTCTAGAAAAGGTTGTACAAAGGAGAATTTCTACAAAGGAAAGATCCTAAGTCTACAGCCAGCGGCCACCATGCGCCTTCAGATAAGCGCAGCGGCCACCATGCGCCTTCAGATAAGTGCAGCGGCCACCATGCGTCTCCAGATAGGCACAGCATCACCATGCGCCACCAGTGAGGCGCAGCAGATACTATGCGCCTCTATCCAGGCGCATCCCGCCATCTCTTCAGCAGCTCAGTTATGTGCATCCAGCCCAGCTATGTGCATCCCTTCAGCCAAATTCTTCCAGCCAGGCTCACCTGGCCGAGCAGAGCCCAGTTATGCGCCGCTCTTCCAGCCAGGATCACCGGATAAGTGCTTCCACAAAGCATTTAACCCTCTGGCTGGAACCAAGGAAGAGAAGAGCACCGCAAATGTTGTGGCCAGGGGAGGCTTCGAAAGAGCCTCCAAAGGCGAAGAAAGACCGTGATCGAAACCGCGGCTAAAGGAGCAGCTTTCAACACAACCAAAGTGGGCAAATCCTACTTTGAAGGAAGATAGAGCCTAGCACCGCCATTCCGATCTACGGCTCTTCCGGAATAACGGAGAGAAGGCCCGAGCATCCCTATCTTTGGATGCAACAGGCACCTTCCGCCTGCCTCGAAAGCCCTCGACTCCGTCTTTTGGATGTAACAGTCACCTTCAAGAGCATCGAAGACAACACAGCATCTCATCTTCACCCTCGGGAGCACTTCGTCAATAGAATGCACCCGCATGTTCAAGTTTATGTTGGAAGTACGTGAGGGAATGAGAAGCAAATCTTCCCTCCATGCCACTATTTATAGGCCGGGCAGATCAAACCCACGTGCCAAGTGGATGGCCCTCCGAATTTCGTGCAATGAATTTACATTAAATGGATGAACCGGACGCCTCGAATTCAGCCAAACGGCTATTTATAGCACTCGAAGAGCGAGACAGCCGCATCCTTAAAAGACATGTCCGATGCGCCAGCCAGACAGCGCATCACACGGACGCGCCCTTCGGCATCAGGCGCATCACACAGACGCGCCCTACAGTACTCGGCGCATTATAGAGGGTGCGCCCTCACACATCTCCATACCGAGTGGAACGCCAACCGACGCACCCACTCAGCTGTCCATCGAACGTCACCAACATTAAATGCTGAACTGACAGAGTTGGCAGCACGTCTCCCAAAGTCTGAACAGTTGACAGCTTTTTCAGAAAACGAAGCGTCGGCAACGTCAGCATCATCATGACTTTATTTCGACGGCTACTGCCACGTGGGCACTCCACCATCAGCATACGCCTCTACGGCCATGCGTCCAAATCAGTATGCGCCTCAAAAGCCATGCGCCTCAGACTGCTCTCTGATCCCGAAAGACAGAAGGAAAGTCGCCTGCATGCGCCTCAAAAGCCATGCGCCCCAAATGGTTTGTAACTCCTAAAGGTTATGAGCCGCAGCCTCCTCCTGCACCCAATCCAAGGTACAGCCCACCAGATCACTCCTCTCTACCAAATCCGAGATCTTCGAACCATGAGTCGACGACACGTGTCTTTTGACTCAACTCGTCCAAGATTTCAGCAACGGAAAGATCTTCTCTCTGCTACGTGCCGGCTCACAACAGCAGTATGAAGAGTTCTCCCCCTCGATCAGGGCGCAGCATCCGTGCGCCTCCATCAGCAACCTCCACGTGGTGTCCCCACACCGGCACATCCTACATGTGCGCATGAGCAGCCAGCCTGCAAAACTATAAATAGAAGGATCATCACCTTCACACACACACAGAGGACTCACAACACAGAGAGAATCCACAACAGAGAATTACGGGAGAGGCAGTTCTAGACACTCAACGTCTTCCTCCTCTCAGCAAGCTCCAGCACCCAGAGCAATCAACACCTTCAGAGAACCGATAACCGTCGTCAGCCGGTCAACGGAGTCAACGCATTACCACTCGCTCCATTGGCACTAAGGACCCAGCTTAAACAAAAGTGTACTCCTAGGACTACATCTAAGTCCTATATTGTATCACTGTTCTGTTTGTATTAAGATTTCAATCAAAACAATTTTAATGGCAAATAAGCTAGCGACTCTGCTGGGGACTTCTTTCTCCTCTACCGAGAAGGTTGTGTCACAGGCCGACGACGTGAAGGTGGGCTCCTCCCATAAGACGCTGGTAGTGCGCCTCAATCAACAGGTGTACGAGGAGTTCATTTCTGAAGGAAGTGCGAGTCCTTCGAAGCGGCTGTCGAAGCCGAAGAAGACCCGCGCAGTCTGGGTGCACAAAATCGACGCCTCGGGCACCACCGTTGAAGGGGATGCGCCCGTCCAGCCTTCCCTTCCTGTTGACGTCCTCAGCAGTCAAGGTGCGCCCGCTGATGCAGCGCATCTCTCGGGGAAGCGTGCGGCTGACCACGTTCCCCAGCCATCTTCCTCTCAGGCGAGGAAGATACGTCGACGGAGCAGGGGCGCAGCCAATGCCCCGCGCATCACTTCTGATGCGCCATAAAGAGCCTCTGTCTTTGACAGACTCACTCGCTGTAATGGCGAGGAGAATTTGGATGCTGAGTACTATGCGCCCCAGCGGGCTGGTACGAAGAAATCCAAGACGGCACGGGCCATGCGCCACAAACGTGCTATGCCAGCAGCCGGCCAGAGGCACGCGCTTACAATCACGCGCACTGCCGATGGCAAGCTGTACAAGGTTAACTCAAGTGCTTCTGCACCGACAATGAGTCGACCTTCAAAGTCCTCATCTCGCTTGGGCGCATTCACTGCGTGCACAACCAAGCCGAGGGAGGCAAACTCTGTGGTCTTGAACTCCCGCACCTCCTCTGGTTGTGCGTTTGAGGTCCGTTCAAGTCACTTCAAATGCTGTGGTTCCCCCACTACTGATCGTGATGCCTGCTTGGTATTAGATCAGGGGGCGCAGCACTCACCCGACCACCCCGGCACTTGGCCCTGCCATGCGCCTGAGAGGGGTGTGAGGGTAGCACTCTCCTCCAACGACCTGTGCAACGTGATCACTCACAAGCGCCGGTCAGGAGAATTGACCAACAAGCACGATGCGCCTCTCACGGGGCGCACTTGTGCAGTGGTCACCATCAACTGCTGTTGCAAGACGGCAGTACCGCCAAAGCAGTCGGTCTTCCAACGGCTACAATCATCGACACCCCTCCGACATCGCCTTGGGACGAAGGTGTCAGCAGAAGAGGAGCTAAAGGTTGCTTCATGCAACGTGATCTCCAACTCCTCATCTGTCCGGAAGACGACTGCCAATTCCTCGTCTTCATCCAAAAGCCAGCCGAGGAAAACCAAGGCAGCTGTCTCGACCTCTGGAGTGTTCGAAGGCACTCGGTCGAGGAAGAAGTTCTTGGAGGAAGCTGGGGGTAGCCAGACCCTTGTCGAGCCTCCTTTCGAAGACGAAGATGTCCAAAGCACAGCTGCGGCGGATCTTCATCAAGGCGAAGATGGCCTCCCTGAAGCCCCTCAAAATGACGATGTCCTCCAGGACACCGCCGGGGGTAGTGCTGGAAACGAAGAGGCCCTTCAAGACAGAGCTGAGGGCAGTCAGGCCCTTGCAGATGCGCCTGTCGAAGACGAACTCCAGAATGTGGCTGGGGGTGGCCAAACACCAGGAGAAGTAACTCCCCCACATGAGAGCGAGACTGAGAGCGAAGCCTCAACTAATCCATCCACTTCCGGCCGTGTCATGACAGTATACATGACCGGGGGTGATCTTGAGACTGATGCGCCGCCACAGGACATTGTCCAGCGCATAGACTCGCTAGAGGGAGGACTCAAAACCCTCTCTGCCTCAATGCAAGCACTGACTCAAGCAGTGTTTGAGATGCGGTCGGCCTTGATCAGGACACCTTCAAATGGTCCCGACCCAGGAGCCAATGGAGAGTCGAGTGTGCCCCTCCAACGGACACCCTCAGACACAGAAGTACCCCGGACGTCGGAGCCCTCAAACGCTCCACTCCAGGTGGTACCTCCTTCCCCGACTCCTAGCTCCACGGAGGACGTGGTCGAAATGATCAAAGATCTGCGGGAGCGCTTCGAGTCCAAGAACAGGCAGGAGGAGCGCCAGAAGATGGGTATTCCCCAGCCTTATCCCCTTGAGTGGAACAAGGTGGTTTATCCCCCAAAGTATAAACCACAAACACTCACGCCGTATGACGGGAAGGACTCTCCACGACGGTACCTGACGTACTTCCAGTCGCAGACAGGGCATCTTTCGAAAGAGGACGCGCTCCTCACCAGCATCTTTGTTGGGGCCCTGAAAGGGGTAGCGTATGACTGGTACTGCAGCCTCCCCGATAATTCCATATCGTCCTTCGACGACCTGACACGCCTCTTCCTTGACCGCTTCTACGACGGTGGAAAGGACATGACGATGGCGTCTCTCATTGAGATACGCCAGAAGGACAAGGAAACGGTTCGGGCATTCATCGAACGCTTCCGTCAGGCCTGCTTCAGGCTACCTCTAGGCATGCCAGAGCATGCGCTTCTCTCTGCTTGCAGTATGAACATGTTGTCTGCAGTAAAGCTCTGGCTCAACTCTACTCCCCCTCCCGACTGGAGCTCCCTAATCATCGAAGCTGAAGCTGCAGAGAAGAAGGCGGCCAATGCACGTCTTCTGGGTGTTAGCTTCCCCATCTTTGACGATAAGGGGAAAAAGTCCGCAATCAACAACTCCGGACGAGAAACAAAGGGGAAACAGGCATTGACTGTTAATGCCTCGAAGGGCGCATCTACGCCTACTCAAAAGCCTCCACTGGCACCGAGACCCAAGGAGGTTTATTCATTCAATGATGACGACACCCTGCAACTCTTTGAGATACTGAAGCAGGGTGACAATATCAAGCTTCCGGACCCGAAGCGGCCCGATGAAGTCGGGAAAGTGGACAACCCGAGGTACTGTCACTACCATCGGTTTGTCGGACACCCGACTAAGGACTGCTACGTCCTCAAAAATTACATCCAGCGCATGATCAATGCGGATGTAATCTCCGTCGACTATGAAGAGAAGACGGTGTCAGCTAATGTGGTGTCACTTCAGTTCGGCACCTTGCCGTCGACTACCACACAAGATGGCGTCGTCTCCATCCCTAAGGCGACAATGGAGGTGGTGAACTTGCCACCCACCCGTGACAATGTGAGTGGACTTGTCCCACTCACCACATCTCGAGGAGAGGTCCTCTGGGTTCACCCCGACCTCGTCTCCGAGGTAACTCAACCGGAGGTACGCCCTATCTCCAAAGCAAAAGGCAGGAAGATCAAGTCTTGCCGCACGGTCTCTTCTTCAACGGAAGAGGCGCTTCCTGTGCAGACGCGTGCACAACAGAATTCCCAGCCCGGTGAAGCTGCCGCCGAAGTGGTGCCTCCTGGCACCATCCCTGAGGAGGGTCCATCCAAGCCCTCAGCAGCCAATAAACAAAAGCAAGTGGAGGCCCGTTTCGACAGACCTCTGTGGAAAGAAAATGCTTCGGGGCTAGCCAAGCCCCACAATTTTGACATTCTGGCACAACTAGCCAGTACTCCTGCACGCTTATCTTTGTTCGAGCTCCTGCGTCTCTCCAAGGACTCCCGAGAAGCTCTCTACGAAGATCTGAGGGATGCCGAATCCTTTCTCAGTCAAATCAAGCAGCCTGAAGACCTCCCAACTACTTGTGCACACTGTCATTGTGCGGATGAAGTTATCCTAAACATAACTTTCACCCAACAAGACATGCTGCTCAAGCATCACCGACATAACCGACCGTTGTATTACACAGGGTACATCGGTTCGGTAAAGGTGAGCAGGATTCAGATCGATCCGGGGTCTTCCCTAAGCATCATTCCAAAGGCGCTGCTATCAAAGCTGGGGATCCCAATGTACCGGCTGGCGCCCTCCAATACGACCATCAGTGGCTTCAACGCTAGCAAGAGCGAGCCACTGGGCAAGATCCGGCTGAAGTGTCACATTGGCAGCCTCAAAACTGAGGTGACTTGTTATGTGGTGGATGCCGAGGTCAACTACAACATCTTACTCGGACGACCATGGTTACATGAGTACATGGTGGTGCCCTCCATGCTCCACCAATGCATGAAATATGTATCCACCAACGGCGTCATCCGGACGGAGTTTGCAGATATCGATCCCTTCAAAGGGATTGAGGCCTACTTCACCGATTCCGACTTGTACAAGCCACTTAACGAGGAGGAAGCCAACGACGCCGATGATGAAGCAGAGACGGCAACAGAGCCGGACTTGGAGCCCGAAATGACTCCCGACGCCCCCTTGAAAATCCGATTGAAGGGCAAGCCTCCCCAGAAGGCGCCTCCAATGAGCATCAAGCTATCAGGGAAAGCACCGACTCACGAAGCTCCCCTGAAGATACGCCTCAAGGGAAAGCCACCTCAAACAGCGGCTCCCCTGGTGGTAAAATTACAAGGAAAGGCGCCACTCATCGGAGGCGCAACCGAGGCACCTCTCAATGTGCGTCTTAAAGGCAAGCCGCCGCAGTCATCCAAGATGCCGGAGAGGGCTCACATAACCCTCTCAGACCCCAAAGTCAGAGCGGTGGAGGACTCTCCTGATCCTGCCCCAGTGCTTACAGATGAGGAGCTTGGCGAATATATCTCTGCTGATGTAGACGCACCCTCCTTCGACAATGTAATCCCACGGGATAAAATCTCGTACTTTATCAATAATAGAGTGTCTTTCAATTATTCTTGTCTTCCACACTGGAATGCCATGTATACATTAGACAACGCTCTACGGTCGTTGCAAACACAAGTAACGACCGTCTACCATAATCAAATAGTCCCGTCTCAAGGAGTCTTCATAGTCCCTCCACGGAGCCGAGACCAAGGCACCATCATCTCGGGCAAAATCGAGCGTCGTCGGGACCTCCCGTCAATCGAGCCCGAACCTAATACCGGCAGAGTACAAGTCTATCGGTACACAGATACGGCTAAGCACATCATCCAAAAGATGGGCTACGACCTGAAAAGCAACAAAGGCTTAAACTACGGCAAGGGTCGGTATCTCCCTGTCCGGCTTTCGATGCCCAATGGAAAGCCACAGGATTACTATAATCGGACTCGACGGGGGTTAGGCTATGTCACACCGCCATCAACTCCAGAGAGTTCAGACGCAGAAGACATAGAACATTCCCACTCGTCTGAAGCATCGACGTAGGATTCCGATACCAGTATCGGATCAGTCTTCAGGAAAGTGCTGTCAGCTAACATGACATCGGCGCAACCTCAGAAAGATGAAGGCGAAGACCAACCGCCGGAACCCTTCGAAGAGGAACCCTGGGCTCAACGCCTAGGAGAACAATGGGAGTCTCGTTTTGAGTTACGAGAACCTCCCACCGAAGACGAAGTCGAGCAGATCGACCTCGGGGATGGGTCTTCTTCTAAACCCATCTTTATCAGCAAAAGCTTGGAAGGAGAAGACCGAGAATCTTTAGTCCAACTGGCTAAATAGTATATTGACGTCTTCGCCTGGAGCTACGAAGACATGCCGGGTCTCGATCCACAGATCGCGATGCATAGGTTGAACATCTTACCAGATGCCAAACCTATCAAACAACAACAGCGACGCTTCCGTCCGGACATCATGAATGCCATCGATCAGAAGGTGGACAAGCTCTTGACCAGTGGCTTCATCTGTGAGGAACAACACCCGGACTGGGTAGCCAACGTCGTCCCTGTCACCAAGAAGAACGGGAAGATACGAGTCTATATCGACTTCAGGGATTTCAACTCTGCTTGCCCGAAGGATGAATTCCCGCTCCCAATCACCGATGTAATGATCGACAACACATGTGGCTTTGAACGCATGTCCTTCATGGACGGGTATTCAGGCTACAATCAAATCAAGATGTTCCCCGATGACGCAAAACACACGTCATTCAGGACTCCGAAAGGTGTTTTCTGCTACACAGTAATGCCCTTCGGCTTGAAGAATGCCGGTGCAACATACCAACGAGCGATGAGTACCATCTTCCGTCAACATCTTCGCAAGACAGTTGAGTGTTATGTTGACGACATCGCAGTCAAGAGCCGCCTCAAAAGAGATCACCTACAGGACCTGAGGACGGTCTTTGATCTCATGCGGGCACATCAACTCAAAATGAACCCCGCTAAATCCTTCCTGGGGGTTTCTAGCGGCAAATTCTTGGGCTTTGTCATCACGGCAAAAGGCATTCATGTCGATCCCGAGAAGACTAAAGCCATCCTCAATATGGACCCTCCGAAGAACCTTCGAGAACTTCGGGGCTTACAGGGACGTCTGGCATACATCCGGAGGTTCATAGCAAACCTCTCCGGTAAATGTCAACCCTTTACTCAGCTCATGAAGAAGGGAGTCTCTTACGTCTGGACAGAGGAGTGCCAAAAGGCTTTCGACGACATCAAGGCTTACTTGACAAGCCCGCCAGTCCTAGTGGCACCTGTCACCGGCAAACCATTCCTCCTCTACGTCCGTGCCATGGATCATTCCCTCGGCGCTTTACTGGCTCAAAACAGCGATGCAGGCTACGAGCAAGCAATCTACTACCTCAGTCGAACACTCATCGGGGCCGAACACCGGTACAACCCCGTTGAAAAGGAGTGCTTGGCTTTGGTGTTTGCCATTCAGAAGACTCCTCATTACGTCTCGGGCCAGACAATTCACGTCATCTCCAGAGTCAATCCATTCAGAGTTCTCATGACGAAGCCAGGGTCATTAAACTCCCGGCTGGCTACATGGGCGATCCTACTAACGCCATACAACATGGTGTTTGTCCCGCAGAAGGCGGTCAAGGGTCAGGCTCTGGCTGACTTTTTAGCTGCACACCCCATCCCAGAATCTTCAAAACTCTATGAAGACATCCCGGATGAAATCCAAGAATCAAACGTCACTGAAGGAAGCCCCGTTTGGCGGATGTTCTTCGATGGCGCTTCAAGAACGGGCCCTAACGGCCAAATCATCGCAGGAGTGGGGGTAGTCTTGGTCTCCCCCGATCAGCTGGTCATCCAGCGCGCATACTCTCTTTCGAAGCCGTGCTCCAACAATGTTGCTGAGTACAACGCACTCGTCATGGGACTCCAGCTAGCACAACAGCTGGGGGTGGATCATCTGGAAGCCTACGGCGACTCAAAACTCGTCATAAACCAGATTCGGGGGCAATACGAGGTTCGCCATGAAGATTTGATCCCTTACCATGAAGTTGCATTGAATATCATTTCAACCTTCACTGGGTTCTTCATCGAACATGTACCCCGTCTACAAAACTTGGAGGCTGATGCTCTGGCTGGCCTCGCAGCCTCTTTGGCCGCGCCCCTTGGGACTCAACACTATGTCACGGTAACTGGCCGAGACTTGATTTGTCACAGAAACAACCTATGTTTGCAAATGGCTCACGCCGTACCGACAAACACCGATGTTAATGTCCGAGACTGGAGATTCCCGTTCATCGACTTCGCCGTCTACGGAATCCTTCCGGAAGACCCGAAGGAAGCCGTCTCAGTCAGGAGACGCTCTCTTCGATTCTACTACGATACAGCCACTAAAACGCTGTACCGACGCTCCTTCGACGGGCTTCTCTTCGATGCCTGTCTAACGAAGAAGCGGCCGAAGCTCTTCGAGAAGCTCATGACGGAACTTGCGGAGCTCACCAACCAGGTCCTAAGTTGCAAGATCGACTGCGACGTATGGGCTACTACTGGCCAACCATGGCCGCCGACGCAGTAGAATATGCTAAGAAGTGCCATGCATGCCAACTTCATGCAGACTTCATACATACACCGTCCGAACCTCTACATCCTACAGTCGCCTCCTGGCCATTCGAAGCCTGGGGCATGGACATTGTAGGACCAATCACCCCTCCTTCATCAAGAGGACATCGTTTCATCCTGGCCATCACCGATTACTTCTCCAAATGGGCGGAAGCAGTCCCACTAGCGAAAGTAAAAAGCTCCAGGGTGGTCAGCTTTATCAAACACCATGTCATTTACCGTTTCGGAGTACCCAGGCGAATCATTCATGACAATGGTCCCCAGTTCATCAACCACATTTTCAGCAGGTTCTGTGACAAGAATCGTATTCAAAACGTGGCCTCAACCGCCTACAATCCGGCAGCAAACGGATTGGCCGAGGCGTTCAACAAAACTATCGTCAGGCTACTCAAAAAGGTCGTGTCATCCAACAAACGCGACTGGGACGAAAAGCTCGGCGAATGTCTTTGGGCCTACCGCACAACGGTACGGACCCCAACAGGCAACACACCATTCTCTCTGGTCTAAGGGAGCGAAGCGGTACTGCCTCTCGAGATCCAGATCCCCTCACTCCGAGTAGCGATCACAAACAAACTCACATAAGAAGACAATCAACGTCGTCGTCTGCGGGAACTGGAGGCACTTGACGAAAAGCGTCTCCTAGCTCAACAACGCATCAAACTTTACCAAGCCCATATATCACAGGCTTTCAACAAGAAGGTCAAGCAAAGAACTTTCCAAGTTGGCGACCTGGTTTTAGCAGTCAGAAGGCCAATGGTGTTAACTCACAAGACACCAGGGAAGTTCGAGCCCAAATGGGAAGGACCCTTCATTATTGAGACGGTATACTCAAACGGTGCTTACCGCCTCGCCAAACCCAATGGGGACTTGTTCATGATGCCCATCAATGGCAAGTTCCTAAAGAAGTACTATTCTTGACATCCTCCAAGACATATATTTCCCCAAACAACCTCTTTTCACAAAATCAAACGCTTCCGGAACCCAGCTGTTCCGTGGCATCCTTCCGTAGAAAGATAACCACGTCCACATTACCTCTGAGTTGTCTCTCTACATCCTACAAAGCGAAACCTTACATTTCGTGAGCTTACGCTATCCTTCATGTTTACCACGTCCACATTACCTCTGAGTAAACATCCCGTACAAACAACTCCTGTGTTATCGTACATTGATCGCAGAACTTCCACGTCCACATTACCTATGAGTTGTTCAGCGTATCCCCCAGGATCATTCCTACCACATCCATAAATACCTCTGAGTAGGAAGATTCTATCATTTGAACCTAATGATTGCCATGTCCACATTACCTCTGAGCAAACATGTTGGTTCCTTCAAACTTATTATCTGTACCTAAAAACCAAGGTGCGCAAAAGATAATAGGTCCACATAAATCATCAAGTTCATGAGATCAAAAACGAACACATCACAAAAAAAAAAGAGATAGTGTATTTCTTTATTTTTCAAAAAAATAGAGTACAGAAATACGCTATTTCCCCAGCAAGAGTTGCAAAAAACACATAAAAAGAAGAGAAACTACAGTCCCCGATCCTCTCCAGGGTGGGATGAGAGCTCTTTGACTCGACGTCTCAGGTCGGCAGTGCGAGTTTCCACAGTCGCCTGGACTCGGAGCTCGGCTTCTTGACGTATTAATCCGACAGCCTCAGCGGAAGTTTTACTCTCATACTTCTCATCAAGCTGTCGTCGCTGCTGAGCCAAAGCAAGGGTCCGCTGAGTAAGAGTCGCTTCCTCCTGCTTGAATGCCACGTGTTCAGCCAGGACACGATCAGCTTCTAGTTGAAGTTGGGCCCGCTGGTCTTCAAGACGGCACATCTGAGCATCAATCTCTGCGATGTTAGCATCCACCGCAGCCTGCTTCTCCGTCGTCTTCGTCATAGATTGAGACAACTGCTCCACCGCAGTCTCAGTTCCAGCCACTTCACGCTCCCAACTGCTCACATCGGCTCGATGGGAAGCCTCGATTTCAGCAATCAACTTCCCTATCTCTGCATCTATCAAGACAGAGAGGTCATTTCGTTGGATGCGCTACAGTTCCGTGAGCCGCTCGTCCAGCTCAATCACCGAAACCTCCAGAATTTCGGCCATATGGTCATGGCCTTGGTGAACGCGGATCAGCTCAATACAAGGCATTGCCAAAGCTTTTGCTGTCGCAAAGCTCCCCTTGGCATCCATCACTGCAGATACACCTTTTTCCAGCATTTTGTACACTCCCTCGACGAGGAACTTCACATACTCGTCGGCATCCGCCAGCACCTGCGGCGTCATAGTAGGAGTTGGTGGAGCTACTACAGTTTGCGGACCGGAGGAAGATCCGCCAACCTCGATCTGAGAGGTTTGAACCTCGGCAGCAATAGGCTCTTCATCAACAGAGGCCAGACTGCTAGCCCGAGGAGCCGAAGGAACAGAAGGAGCCGGCACATGCGTCGTGATAGTACCCCAAGTGGAAGGAGCAACAGAGGGTTCCACACCCTTACCCTTCTCAAGCCCAGAGAAATCACCGACGTCGACGGCCACCTCTTCTACCCCCGACGTTCTATCAGCATCAGCTACCTCCCCCGGCAAAATGGGTAGATCAACATTTATCTCCTGGCCAGCCCCAGGAGACAAGACCGGCAAAAGGGTCTCATTCTTCTCAAGTCCCTCTATAGGGACAAAATCTGTCACTACCGCCTGATCGGTAGCTATCTCTATGTCCATGGTTGAAGCCAAGGAAGGATTTGGCAATAATTCAGCCGACTTCCCTTCATCATGACAAAGAGGGGAATCAACCCTCTCCTCTATCCTCACTGCTTCTGCTGCCCCCGCAACAGACTCCTGCAGCTCCGGAGCGATGTCATCGGAAGATGATGAACTCCATTCCTCTTCATCACCAGGAAGCTGCGCACTTGCTAAACCTTCGATATGTGAAGCCTCCGCTGTGGCCTTCGTCACCTCGGAAGCTGCTGCACCCTCAGGTTCCCTCCTGACATAACCCGGGGATACCGGAACCTCCACGATGACAGTATCCTCCGGATCTTCCTCCATGAGAGATATCATTGTCGGCGGGATACGCACTCCAGACGAGCTCGCCATCTCTTCTCGCCTACTCCCACCCAACTTTGGGGTACGAGGTTTTCTTTTTAGCGGCTCCTACAAAAGAAGATGGGGCCTCGTAAGTGGTGGAACCAAAATCAGATTTAGTAGGATGTCCTTACCTCTTCGGACGCCGAATCCGATGACACCGTCGGTAACGATGCCTTCTTCTGCTTCTTCGACACAAGAGATTCAGCCCCTGTATCTGTACATCGTTTCGATCGATCGCCCGAGGGTTCTGCTTGTGATGCTGAGGGGGCACTCCGTTGACCCACCCCTGACGGACGATGTGGCCGGGCCTTCACTGGCGTATCCCCAGTCGCTGCTAACTGGGTGCCTGCGATAAGGCTGGTCTTCCTGTCATATCCGGAGGGCGGGGCAGCCATAACACAGTAAAATTTGGCGGCCGAGTAAAGAATGGGCGGCCGCAGATCGGGGACGGGCAATGTAAAACGAGCTCCGGTACATTCGGCATTATAGTAATGCCAAGCTCGTGCACCATCCAACAAACTTCCAACATACCCCAGGGTAATACTAGGGTTATCCAACATCATCTGAGCATAACCAAATTGCCGCGCAAAGCGGCTCGACAAGTACGGTTCCAGGTAGCACTGATTCCTGTTCCGGTACACCAGATGGGACGACCGGATACTTTGCAACCAGCAAAATCCCCATTGAGACAGAGTGGTGGTACCTTCGCCCAGGTCCCTTAAATCCTCGTTGGCCTCAAAACCCAAATAGATGGGACCAACTTTGGTGATCTCCCAACCCTGAAGACGGGATAAAACCTTTATACAAACCGGGACACCAGTATGCGACCAGCTCCTCCGATGGAAACGACGAAGGAATGCATCTCCAGCCTTATGATCTCCTTCCGAGCCTGGGCTCATCACACTGGGATGATGCAGAATCAGCCATCCCATCAAATAGTGAAACGGCAGTTCGGCGCGCGGGAAGTTATTTTTTCTGCCTCTATCATGAATCACATTTCCAGCAAACTCTCGCAAACCTCGCTGCAGGTTACATACCATTGCGGGGAGGAGAGCCAAGCGCCGGCCGAAGACCAATTTTACAGCTAGCAGGATTAAGTTTCGAGTCACCCTCTCGACGGCACCGGATCCACCTGCGAACACGCAATCCCGGAGCCATATCATCAGATAGGCGACCAAAATCGCCTTGGATGACATTGGATAAGCAAGGTGCCAGAAGCAGCTGTAGGAGCGTGCATCTGACTGCTGGTCTTCATTTCCTCGGGGATTCTTCTCCCCTAACGTGCTCATTTCGGACAGCACCTCGCTACGAGAGAGCGCCGGCGGAGTAGAAAACTTCAAAGAATCCTCTTTGTCTTGTCTAAAGACATAATCTCTCCAAGCGGTCACATGGGGCTGCGACCCGCTTTTATCCCTTCTCTGCACATAGTAATGATGACTCGCCACTTCCTTGAAGACGGCCGTCATCTCATCAGCTCTGTCCCCTAGGACCTGAAGTTCCTCATTGGTTGGAAAGTACTCTTCATAGGGCTCCGACCCCCAAGGGAGTTTAGACACCTCATACATCTCATGAAGTGCGAGCCCTAACTCCCCTACCGGAGTAAAGAAGGTCCCGGTATGGATATCAAACATCTCCAGGAGTGCGAGGAACATGTGCCTATTAAGGTCAACACCCGCCTGGGTAGCACGGATCGCGGCAGTCAACCCGATCTCTCGAAGCTCAGTCCGAAATCGCGACAAGATCCAGAGCGTCAGTTTATCCCATTTGGAGACGTAATGGCACCAACCCTCCACCCAAAACTCTTCTGTCGGGTAGGAGCGTTCCATCAAAAACATACGATGTGTAAAAGTCGAAGCACTATAAGCAAGCGTATCAATGGGTACATCACTGTAGAGGCTCCCAGGACGTAAAGTCCGCCAAGTGTAAGAAGACCCAGACCGTACAACGGTCAAAGCATCCCTTTGGTCGGAAGTAGAATCAATTTGGATGACACCAGTCACCGCTCCCCCCTGAGAAGGGGTAAGCTCCCAAGACATCCTCCTCTGGGAAACAAGGCGACAGAAGGACGTCAAAGGCCACTGACGTTCAAGTTGCTTAACAGTCATATGCACTCCATTCGCAGTAAAGAACCAGTCCTCCTTGACCTTCAGCACTGACGAGTCAGTAGAAGTGAGACGGTCTCCAAACAGGAACTCAGGCTTCAGGAAGGTCACTTTATCAGATGTGGAAGATTTAATGACTCCACGCTCCATCATCCGTTTGAGAAACCAATACTGCTGTTCACGGATTAGGGTCATTCTCTCAGGAGGCTGATCCAGCATAAGAGCATCTTGAGCAGGGTTTATCACTTCCTCGTTATGCTCTACTCCCATTTGGTTGAAGGCAGCCTCCAAGAAAACTTCACTCAAAAGCGGGATTGCCATCGACACTAGCAAAAGATCAGAAAAAGTCAGAAGAGAACACACAATGTGTCTAAAGGAGAAAACTGCGGCGCATCATCAGGGATTGTATCCATGCGCGTCAGCAGTATAGCCTCGGCGCATCATCAGGGTTTGAACCCATGCACGTCAGCAGTATAGCCTTGGCGCATCACCAGGGTTTAAACCCATGCGCGTCGGCGAGCAAAGACCGCGGCACATCATTAAAGACTCAAGGCCTATGTGCGTTGGCGTAGGGACAATGAGACTTACCAACCACCTCCGGCCGAACTTCGACAGGCCGACGGGGAACGACAGCCGCCGCAACTTCCGCGGACTCCTTCGCTTTCTCCTTCCCCTTGCCGGCAGCACCGCGAGGAGTCTTGGGAGCCATTCTCTCGAGGAAGGAGAAGTTAGGGTTTTGAAGAAGAAACTCTAAAGAAGCAGAGGCACAGAGAAGAAGAACCCTTTCTCTCTCCAACTCTTACCTATTTATAGGGCTTGGTTGCACGCGTGAACAGATGACGTGTGATCTCAGCCGTCGCCTCGGGTTCTGTGCAAGGATAGCAGCAAATAAAACCAAAAGATCATCATTAATCTTTTCGGTTACCGAGGCACCATCATCATTAACTGAGAAGAGCATGCGCCCGAACAGGCATGCGCCCAGAAATCATGCACCCTGAACTCCATGCTTCTTATTCAAAGTATTCCAAAACTTATTCAAAAGTTTTGAAAACTTTGAAGGGGGTCTTGTAGAAGCATGGAATTTCACAACCAGAAAGCCCATGCGCCAGACACTACATGCGCTAGAACTCAGACGAAGAACTTCACAGCAAAGTCAATAAGTATAGACATTTGAAGAAGGACTTTTCATTTTATATATAAAAGTCTATTACATGTCTAGAAAAGGTTGTACAAAGGAGAATTTCTACAAAGGAAAGATCCTAAGTCTACAGCCAGCGGCCACCATGCGCCTTCAGATAAGCGCAGCGGCCACCATGCGCCTTCAGATAAGCGCAGCGGCCACCATGCGTCTCCAGATAGGCGCAGCATCACCATGCGCCACCAGTGAGGCACAGCAGATACTATGCGCCTCCATCCAGGCGCATCCCGCCATCTCTTCAGCAGCTCAGTTATGTGCATCCAGCCCAGCTATGTGCATCCCTTCAGCCAAATTCTTCCAGCCAGGCTCACCTGGCCGAGCAGAGCCCAGTTATGTGCCGCTCTTCCAGCCAGGATCACCGGATAAGTGCTTCCACAAAGCATTTAACCCTCTGGCTGGAACCAAGGAAGAGAAGAGCACCGCAAATGTTATGGCCAGGGGAGGCTTCGAAAGAGCCTCCAAAGGCGAAGGAAGACCGTGATCGAAACCGCGACTAAAGGAGCAGCTTTCAACACAACCAAAGTGGGCAAACCCCACTTTAAAGGAAGATAGAGCCTAGCACCGCCATTCCGATCTACGGCTCTTCCGGAATAACGGAGACAAGGCCCGAGCATCCCTATCTTTGGATGCAACAGGCACCTTCCGCCTACCTCGGAAGCCCTCGACTCCGTCTTTTGGATGTAACAGTCACCTTCAAGAGCATCGAAGACAACACAGCGTCTCATCTTCACCCTCGAGAGCACTTCGTCAATAGAATGCACCCGCATGTTCAAGTTCATGTTGGAAGTACGTGAGGGAATGAGAAGCAAATCTTCTCTCCATGCCACTATTTATAGGTCGGGCAGATCAAACCCACGCGCCAAGTGGATAGCCCTCCGAATTCCGTGCAATAAATTTACATTAAATGGATGAACCGGACGCCTCGAATTCAGCCAAACGGCTATTTATAGCACTCGAAGAGCGAGACAGCAGCATCATTAAAAGACATGTCCGATGCGCCAGCCAGACAGCGCATCACACGGACGCGCCCTTCGGTATCAGGCGCATCACACAGACGCGCCCTACAGTACTCGGCGCATTACAGAGGGTGCGCCCTCACACATCTCCATACCGAGTGGAACGCCAACCGACGCGCCCACTCAGCTGTCCATCGAACGTCACCAACATTAAATGCTGAACTGACAGAGTTGGCAGCACGCCTCCTAAAGTCTGAACAGTTGACAGCTTTTTCAGAGAATGAAGCGTCGGCAACGTCAGCATCATCATGACTTTATTTCGACGGCTACTGCCATGTGGCCACTCCACCATCAGCATGCGCCTCTACGGCCATGCGTCCAAATCAGTATGCGCCTCAAAAGCCATGCGCCTCAGACTGCTCTCTGATCCCGAAAGACAGAAGGAAAGTCGCCTGCATGCGCCTCAAAAGCCATACGCCCCAAATGGTTTGTAACTCCTAAAGGTTATGAGCCGCAGCCTCCTCCTGCGCCCAATCCAAAGCGCAGCCCACCCGATCACTCCTCTCCACCAAATCCGAGATCTTCGAACCATGAGTCGACGACACGTGTCTTTTGACTCAACTCGTCCAAGATTTTAGCAACGGAAAGATCTTCTCTCTGCTACGTACCGGCTCACAACAGCAGTATGAAGAGTTCTCCCCCTCGATCAGGGCGCAGCATCCGTGCGCCTCCATCAGCAACCTCCACGTGGTGTTCCCACACCGGCGCATCCTACATGTGCGCATGAGCAGCCAGCCTGCAAAACTATAAATAGAAGGATCATCACCTTCACACACACACAGAGGACTCACAACACAGAGAGAATCCACAACAGAGAATCACGGGAGAGGCAGTTCTAGACACTCAACGTCTTCCTCCTCTCAGCAAGCTCCAGCACCCAGAGCAATCAACACCTTCAGAGAACCGATAACCGTCGTCAGCCGGTCAACGGAGTCAACGTATTACCACTCGCTCCATTGGCACTAAGGACCCAGCTTAAACAAAAGTGTACTCCTAGGACTACATCTAAGTCCTATATTGTATCACTATTCTGTTTGTATTAAGATTTCAATCAAAACAATTTTAATGGCAAACAATTAGTATGATGACTGATCATCAACTGGGATGGATAGGAAAATACTAAATGGACTAAAACAATGAACTGGACTGAACTCTAGTGTTACAGGTGACTGAATCAGAGCCTCAATATGCAGGGCAAAATTGAATGCATAGTCCACTTATTACTGAACCAGGACACTGAACAGAAAAATGAACAAACACCATACCCGAGTCTCCAAGTCCAAATACTCCACTAAAACCATTTCAAAATCACAACTTAACATTCTATATCACTAACACAACATATAATCGATATAAAAACCTAATAAAAATTGAAATTTGACCATTAAAATCCCTAAGAGTCATATCATCGAACACTTGGTATGCGTATCCGATGCTCTCGTGATACGCACATCAAACGATTCCAAGCTTGACCCAAATCCTACCTAATGCAATGGAGACCCTAAATGAATGCATCTACATTAAGGAATAGGAATTTAGAAGGTTTAGAGGACTCTTACCAATTGAGAGTTTGAATCCTAATGAAAAGCTTTTAGATCTAGATCTCCACCAAGCTCCAATGGTCAAATTGCTCCAAATGCTCCCAAGCTAGGCAATAGAGGCTTCCTCTCTTCAAGGGAAGAAGTTGTAATTTGTTTGAGGGAATTTGGACTCAATTTGGATGTTGGAGGCAATTTAGGGAAGAACACAAATTAGGGCTAGGGTTTCTAATGAAAGTGGGAAGAAGGTGGCAATGTGTGATATTAATAGTAAGGGAAGGGGATGTTGTGGCCGGCCATGATGGTTCCTAGGGTTTGGGTTGGGTGAAAATGTATAAAAGCCCTTTCTATTTGTCATGTAAGGCCCCTTTAAGAAAAGGCCCATTGTGGCTTATGTTTTGAGTCACTTAATTGGTTCTATATGATATTCTAACTAGATTAGAGTATAACTAACATGTCTAATCTCACTAACTAAGTTTCTATGATCATGGCTAACATCTACATAATGTAGTTATAAGGTTTCACCAATGTTTAACACTAGCACAACACATTAATTAAATAATATTGGAATAATCAAAAAATTTACAAATTACCAAAATACCCTTATTCTAGAATATGGTAGTGACAAATCTACCCCCTTAGAAAAATTTTGTCCTCGAAATTTAAGATTGTCGTACTTCTTCTAGGTCAAACCCCCAACAATCAAAGTCGAGAAAATTCTATCCAATAACATGCAAGATTATGATTCCATTGGTCGTAAATTCACACTCAAACAGTGTCACTGCACTATCTAGCCCAACATAAAATATCCTGACAGGTACTAATGGAATCACACAACAAGATGGAAAAGAAGGATAGGAAAAGACAGATCTGTTAACCTATTACCCGTAGCATCGGTCTTCTCGACCGTCAGTACAAAATCCCTGCCCCTCTGGTGCTGGGCATCGTGCTGCATCATAGGTGGCCTAGCTCCCTCTTTCTGACCCTGTGCTCCGCCAATGAAGGTACGGTGGGGCAATCCTTTATCTGGTGAGTAGCGGATCCACAGAACAAACACACTTTCAACTTTCTCCTGCAAACGTCCCAAGTGTGTCCCAGTTTCCTGCCGTAGGCACAGGAAGGCACCCTCTGGTCCTGTCCCCAAGGCTCATGCTTCTCATGTTGTCTAACTGGTGCGAACAACTGTTGGGGCTGGTACACTGCCTTCTGCATAAAGGGACGCTTCGTACTACCACTCACCCCTCTTGAATCATCCCGGCCTCTCTTAGACTTGAGCTCCAAGTCATCCTCTGCTGCCATGGCTCCTGCCAAGATCTGCTCAAAGGTAGCATCACAGTCACTCTTGGTCAGTGACTTGACCTCCTTAATCAAGCCCTTTCGAAGCTTCCTGGCCTTCACCACATCACTCAACCCTTCTACGAATGTGCCCAGACGGCAGAACTCCCCAGCAAACTCCTTTACAGTCATGTTCCCTTGGACGAGGCTCTCGTACTGACTTTTCAAGGCACCGAAAGCCACATCTGGGAAGAACTTCCCCTTGAAAAGCTACTTGAATGCCTCCCAAGTCTGTCCTTTAACTCCGACCCTCGGATCGGTGCGGTACCAAGTCAAGGCAAAGTGAAACATCTGACTGCCTGCCACCTCAACCTACAGACTCTCTAAAATCTGTGCTAGACGGCAGATCCCCTCAATGTGCTCAATCCAACCGTCTGCATATACCCTCCGTACCCTTGAAGTCCTTGGGCCGCATCTTCTGAAAGTCAATGATGTTCCCTAGCCTCTCTTGCTGAACAGGTCCTCCCTAGCCTTCCTGTAGCTGAGCAACCACTCTCTCAACGGCTGCCATAACGACCTGGTGGGCATTCTCAATACCCGACCTCATATCAGCTAAATGGAGGCGCTAAGTATCCATCATCTCCCTGAAGAGCGCAAACAGTTGTGCGACATCCACCAGAGTAGGAGGTGGTGATGGAGGCTGGAGAATATTAGGAATAACTAGGTAAATCCTCAGAATAGGTGGAGGAGGACCCCCAAAAGCAGTACACACTCCCACGTGAGCAGACGTAAGGAGCGAAGTAGTCCCGACTGCATGCTGAACCGGACAAGAGATGGTAGACCTCTCAGAAGCAGTCTCTTTGATGGAATGGTGTGATCCAGTCTTCGACGGCATCCTGATGATAGATTAAATGAGAGGTCAATAACAGAGCAAAGATGATATCATCAAAGAAGGACATGTATGAAATAATTTATTTAGATTTGAACAAGTGTCAATAGATTTAAATCCGTAGAACTTCCTAGTTGTGATTGAGTACCCTCTCATCTAAAGCATATTCCTTTTCTCCTATTACAGGCACGTAACAGTACAACCATATCGTCGCACTACTACGATATCGTACTAATGCGAATCTCGACCTACATGGGCCGCCACTAAAAATGTGACATCACCCGCACTCAGTATAGGGGCACGAGTGCGTAACAGCGCCCAGCCTATGTCGCAGAATTGGTGATAGAATGTTGTTCTAGGTCGCTAACTATCCAACTCACACAATGATATATGTACCTGTCATAGATCTCAACTCCGAATGAAGGACAAGTATAAAGATATGGTAATACTCAATCACAGTCTAAATCATGATAAGATATCAAAGAAATCTAAATAACAATAAAGACTAAACATCAACAACAACTACTAAATAATATTCAAACAAGTCTCAAATACAATGTCAAAATCTCCACTGATTACAATTCAAGTTCAAAATAGAGAATCTAAAACAAGTCAACTAAACTAGGTCTTTTGCTCACTCCTGAGAATCGAGACCCAAGGTAGCTATCCCCTCCTCGAATCCATAGTAGGTAGGACACGTATCCTCTGGGCAATCATCTGAAAAATATATCCAATTAGGATGGAACGAGCACATCTCCTCTAACAGTTCCAATAAATGACAAAGACTATAAAGCAGTTACAGAAAGTTATGCTTGATGAATTATGGAAAGTTTGAGACTGGTAATGAAATTTAGCAACAGTTAAACCAAGCGAGTAAATACAGTAAAATAGAAGATCATGGCAGTAAAAACTGTAAATAGAAGTAACTGAACTAGAACGATGTGATGCTGGTCCAATCAGTATAACACGAGATAATGTGAATCTAGTAAAAGACACTAATCTAGTGTGTTTTGAAATACCAAGTTCGACATATAACGATTATACGAGTAGTGAATACGGCATGTCGCACGCTTGGCCTAGCTGTGATGGCTATCTTTCTTGTAGGGGTGATTTTTGTTGAACTCATATCAAGTTTATACTGAACTCATATCAACTAC